>VZTY01007816.1:0-27407 GCA_013400935.1 Turnix velox
CTCTGGATGCCACCCCTTCCTTTGGGTGTGTCATCTGCACCACAGGTCTTGGTGCATTGAATTCTGGATTCTCCTTTACCTAGGACTACATTTTTCCCTCATCTTTGCTGAGAAAGGTTAGCAAAAGTGATAGAGGTGAACACTGAGCAGAGACTGTTTTTATTTTATTAGATTTACTTTGCACCTCACATTTATTGTGGCTGTCCTAGGAGTGATGCTGTCCTAGCCATGATGTAATCTGCAATTAACTAGTCTCCTTTTGTCAGCCTGCATCATCAAAGCCTGTTTTTATGGGGTGTTAAGTCTAATATTTACAGTGTTAAATACTTGGACAATATTTAAATTGGTTTCATCACGTCCTATATTTAGTCAGGGTGATACTGTCTGCTTAACAGCAATGAAAACAATTCTGTTCTTTTGGGGTTTCTATTTGGAGTGGGTATTAGGTAACTGGAAAATATGGTCATTATATTTGTCTAACATTTCTACAAGTTGTAGCATGGCATTTCAGTTGGGTCTTTAACTCATGAATAATCCATAGGCAAAGGTTTTGAGAAGTTTCCAGATTCAACATCCAAACAAGCACAGAGTCCAGTGGCATGTCTGAAAGGAAGGCAGTTGAATATTTATATACATGCACAGAAACGTATGAAGAGATTTTTTTTCAGGACCTTTTCTTTCCAGCAATGCTGCTGTTGCACAAAGCCTGCTCCAGAGGTAATTCTGCTGTCAAATAAAAATGACAATTAATAAGTGTGATCTAATCCCAGTCTCAGAGAGACATACGTTGCCACATTTCTGGATATTTGGGTGATTTTCTGTTGATATGATCTATGTTTGTCTCCACTTATCACTTCTATGGACAGTCTTGCCTGTACTCCCATGAGTAATTTTGTCCTTCAAACCAAAGGCTTGTAAGACCTGACTTCTCATCTTCAGCAGCAAGGAGATCCTCCTTCACACAATGAAAACATCTCCCCTCTTCAGAGATCTTTTCTAGAAGTTTTTACTAATGTTTATGCATTACAGAAACTGCTGTAAGAACTTTTTTTCCACTGCAGGGGAAAAAAACTTTTACCTTTTGTGGTTTTTTTACTTTTTCTTTCTTGTGCTGGTGTTAAGACATCTTCCCATCCAAGCTATGTGATTTCTAGCTAACCCACTGAGTGAGTTATTTCTCTCCTTGATGATTGCAGCCATGGTCTCTGGGTCAGAACAATACCTCCTCCATATGTTGGAGGCTCTTGTCTGCCAGAAATTTCTGCTCTAGAAATTTTTGTCTATAGTTCTAAGCAGGAGTCAGGAGCGTGAAGTAGCTTGGTGTGGGGAAGGATTTTCTCCTGACTCATAGAAAGGTCTCTCTGCTCACAAAACCATGACTCTGACTTTCAGTTTTGTTGAGCTGGGGATCCCACTAACA
Organism: Turnix velox; assembly: GCA_013400935.1. Classification (NCBI taxonomy): domain Eukaryota; kingdom Metazoa; phylum Chordata; class Aves; order Charadriiformes; family Turnicidae; genus Turnix; species Turnix velox. Next base: position 1,421 of record VZTY01007816.1, read on the forward strand.
AGAAAGAGTTATAATCCCTTCAGGCAGCCCTTTGAACTGCCCAGGAGCTCTTTGACAAAGCCTGATAAAAACTTCTGAAACGCTGGAAACTTTTAATCTGCTCTTATTAAGAGACAGGAATAAGGTTTTGTAGAAATACACAGTGTGAGGCTACAGAAAACTAAATACAAACCATGAGATAAACAGTAATTGATAGTTATTATATGAAGTGAAAACTAGTGCATTTTTTTTTTTCTTCTGGGAAGTCATAGGTTTGAGATTTGGAATCTGACAGATTTTAGAGACTTTTAGAAGAAATACAGGAAAATCATAGAACAGTTTGGGTTGGAAGGGACCTGAAAGATCATCCAGTTCCAACCACCCTGCCATAGGCAGGGACACCTCCCACTACATCAGGCTGCTCAATGCCTTGTCCTGGCCTTAAACATCTCCAGGGACTGAGGGGACACCCACAACCTCTTTGAGCAGCCTCTTCCAGTGTTTCACCACCCTCACTGTAAAGAATTTCTTTCTTATGTCAAGCCTGAATCTCCCCTCTTCCAATTTACATCCATTATTTCTAGTCCTCCCATCACATATCCTACTAAAAAGTCCTACCCCTGCCTTTCTGTAGCCCCCTTCAGGTATTTAGAAGTTACTATGAGGTCCCTCCCCATTTCTTGCTGTAAATGGCAGTTTCTCTGTAGCACTGCAGTGAATTTTTTACTTTGATTACTAAAAAATTTCTGTTATAAAAACCAGTTGGCCTTGTTGTTCTGCTGAACTTCTACCAGAACCCTCAGAGGTGTCTCAAAAGTGTTGTTTGAGCATAGCTGGCTATAAAAGACCCCAGTGTCACCTGCTAAAGCTCCAGCTTTCAAGAATATCTAACTGAATGTTAAACCTACTCATCCAATAAACAAATAAAAGAGTGAACCCATCAATAAGACTTCAATTCACCATCCCAAATAGATTGCTTGGATAAGTCTTACTTTTGGCTCCCTCCCATCATCTCTCTAGCTAAATATTACTAGAGGAAGTGTGTCAAACAAGCCATTTTGGCTTTAATGCCAAATTGTCCAGGGCTAACAGAGCAACCTGGAGAGCATCAGAACCCCTGAACACCTCTGAGGGGAACACCTCTGCAAGGTTTCCTTTTCTACAAGGAAATGAGGTGCCAAACACTTCTATAAACACTGATGATGCTGAAAACACACCTGATACTTTTAGAAAGGGTTTGAGTAGCTAAAGCTCAAATTATTTCTTGTTTTTTTAATTCTGTGTTTCTTTTTGCTGGTTGGACCTTGGTGCCCAGCAAATACTCTTCAACAGCCATTTGAAAAATCCCCAGTGAAAAACTCACAGTGGTGAGAAGGATGAAGACTCAGGGGCAGATGTTTTTGCATTTTGCTTCCTCATTTCCACATGTTTTGGCTTAAATTGTTTTATGGAAATTGCATAAAATTCAGCATTTTGCAGTTTTCACTTAAAAATTTGATACTGTTTCAAGAGGGAAAACTCCCTTCTCTAACAATCTTCAGGACAATCTGTGGAACTTCCAAAATGCTGTTTTTGAAAAAAAAAAAACCACCCCAGTTTATTTCAGGCTTTTCTAAAGCATTGGGCTGATTTGAGAATGGAAGGGAAAAGTTGAGTCATATTCCTTAATGAAACTGTCCTTTAATTTAAAGATGTCACAGATTTTATGGCAGCCTCTATTTACTTTCACCTAGCTCCCCAAAACAAGTATGACTTCCAGATTTGCTACAAAGCAAGTTAAAAAAAAGCAGGAAATATAACCCAAATTTTGGTGAAGAGCCTGATTCTGCTGATTAAAATCAGTGGCCAAACACTCTCTGACTCCAGAGATCAGATTTGAACCTTTATTGGGCTGGACCTGCTCCAAAACCCACTCAAGTCAACAGGAGTTTTTCTTTTGAGCCCAGTCCCTGGGTCTTGTGTCTGCCTCCTTCTCTTGAATTATAAATCACCAGGAGGAGTTTAATCTTGCACTTTTCAGTGCCAGGGTGACATTTATTTTAACTTTGGCTGTTGACAAAGCATCCTGCATCTCCCTGCTGGCAATCACATGCTTATTCTAACTCACTTGTTGCTTTCTGTCAGGAGGGGGGGGTGGGGGTTATTTTGTTTGCCCTCTGCTTATTGCCATCCTCCACTTCTCCAGCCTTCCCTTTTCATCTGTCCATCACATTTGGCAGAAAGAAAAATGGATCCATTTTGAAATCCCAATTTGGGTGCCACTTGCCAGTCCAAATAAGAGCTAACACACCATGCAGGCTCTCAGTTTCTGGATTTTGTCACCAGGGCTGTATTTTCTCAGCAGCTTATTAACAGCGCGTGTTTGGGGTGAAAATTAAGCAAATGGAAAAAGGATGTCACAGCAAGGAGCTGTGTTGCAACACTTAGGTTATTATATTGCATTAAGTTAAACAAAGACTAGTTATGACATGTTATGACTGTGATTCTCATTCATCCCACTCCCTTAAGGAACTGTATTTAAAAAAGAGGCAACTTTGCTCAGGCAAATTTCCCTTTGCTCAAAATGCTCCCAGGTGCCACTCTGGTGAATTTGACAGTGGGAAAAAGAAAAACATCTTGAGGGGGGGTGAGCAAAGCTGGAGTGGTGAATGGGGGGGGAAGATTGCCACAAGTCTGCTGATGCCAAGAATAAGAAGAATAATGGCAACAGCTACAGATGGGAAACTTTCTTTTAGTCATTTATCAAGCCCATATTATTTTCTCATCTTTCACTGTCTTTGGAGTGTGTGTGTGTGTGTGTCAGGTGAATAAAAAAGTTACTAGAAACCTTGAATTCCAATCCCCTTCCCCTGAAAAATGTGCTGATCATCTATCGTGTGCCTGTGGTCAACCACGTGGCTAGATATGAGAAAGAAATTCTTTACAGTGAGGGTGGTGAAACTCTGGAAGAGGTTGGCCAGAGAGGATGTGGAGGCCCCCTCAATCTCTGGAGGGGTTTAAGGCCAGGCTGGACAAGGCACTGAGCAGCCTGATGTAGTGGGAGGTGTCCCTGCCTATGGCAGGGGGGTTGGAACTCCATGATCTTTATGGTCCCTTCCAACCTAAACTATTCTATGATTCTATGAAACTGGCTTTGCAAACAGAAATAGCCCTTGGATGAGACTGGCAGAGAGCTGAGAAGACCCTGAGTTTCTTATTCAAGGAAAGGATGACTTATTGCTCAGTACCAACCCTTTGACTGGCTCTTTCCCACATGTGGCCAATGACTTTGTTGCCTAAATGGGAGCTGAGTAATACTGGAAAGTAGAAAACATTCCCACTTCTGCTCCATCAGCTGTGTTGGCAGGGAAACAAAGAACTGGGATGCCTTTACCACATGGGGATTTCAAAAGAAGTTCTAACCCCCTGCCATGCCTGAGCCATAGCTTGGTGAACAATTCCTACCAAATACTGGAAATTACGCAGGTTGACTGTTGACTTTGATTAACTTCTTAGGGTAGTCTTATTGAAGCACAGCTAGTCTACTTTACAAATGTAGACAGGCAGAAGGAGTTGGAGATGTTCAGCCTGGTGAAGAGAAGGCTCAGGGGGACCTCGGAGTAGCTTCTCAGTACCTGAAAGAGCTACAGAAAGGCAGGGGTAGGACTTTTTAATAGGATATGTGGTGGAAGAACGAGAAATAATGAATGTAAATTGGAAGAGGGGAGATTCAGGGTTGACATAAGAAAGAAATTCTTTAGGGTGAGGGTAGTGAAACACTGGAAAAGGTTGCCCAGAGAGGCTGTGGATGCCCCCTCAATCTCTGGAGATGTTTAAGACCAGGCTGGACAAGGCACTGAGCAGCCTGATGTAGTGGGAGGTGTCCCTTCCTATGGCAGGGGGGTTGGAACTAGATGATCTTTAAGGTCCCTTCCAACCCAAACTATTTTATGATTCTATGATTCTAAATTTAAAAGTAGCAGGTTAAATTCCTGGAAGGAAAACTCACTGGAGGGCTATTAAATACAAAGACACCATTTCTGCTTCCGGAAATCCCAGCACCACAAATTATTGGCACTGGAGCCTTGATCTGCTTGCCCTGTCCCTGATAACTCTCCTTAAGTACCTACAACTGCTGGCTGCCACAGAATAGTGGGCAGAATGGACCTTTGGTCCTAACCAGTTTGGTCTTTCCATGTTTTTTGTATGAATAGATGAGCTGGGAGCCAATATCACATTGGGCACTAATGTCTCTGGCATTCACCCAGCAGCATTTCTATCACCAGCACTCTCCAAGCTGCTTCTGTCATGACATCTGGCCATCACCTAGCACCTGAAAGCACATTAAGCTTTTTCAGCAGGTAATAAACCCCTGGATAGTGCAGAGCAGGCAAGCCCCAGCCTCTAAATACCCACCATGGACATTGCTTTCTACAGCAATTGCTGAAGCCTGGTTTAGATTAAACAGTTTCAGGCCAGCCACTGCAGATGGGACAGGCTGGAAATGCAAGTCTCTCTTGGTTTGTTTAGGCTCTTATTTTTATTTTTTCCTGCTGATTGGTTGTTTTGGGTTTGTTTGTTTGGGGATTTTTGGCAAGTTCTTTAAAGGACAAATATAAGGCTAGATAGACCGCTGAATGTGTCAAGAAGGTCAGCCAATTTTTCAGGCTACTGTCTTTTTTCCAGCTGTTCCAGATGTGAAAAAGGATCAGGCAGGGCTGCATCTCCCTGATTGTTTTCCACAGCATAAGGTAAAATTCTGTAAAGAAAAGAGTTGGAGAGCTTAGAGGATACTGGAGTGGCAGTGCTATATAGGACACCATCTAGGTGTCCCTGCCTATGGCAGGGGAGTTGGAACTTGATGATCTTTAAAGGTCCCTTCCAACCCAAACTATTTTATGATTCTGTGATTCTAAGAAACCTTTCCTTGTGGGACAACTGATCTTCTCAGAGCTATTCCCAGTGTCACACATCCAGGACCACTATCCATCAGATCCCTGAAACAGATGGTCTGGGGATAATGGATCTTCATTTGGATTCATTTGTATTATATCACAGAATGGTTTGGGCCAAGCTTATCCTGGAGAAGGTTGATAATGAAGTAAGGATGGAAAGGAATTAAATAAGAAAGAATAAATAAAAAAGAAGAAATAAAATAAAAGTATTTTCAAAAACAGAAAAGGAAGAAAAAAGAAAAAGGGCAAAAATCAAGTATGTATTTCTGATGACAGCTGCACAAACATGCCTTATTCTGACAGATCTCTCATATAAAATCAAGCCAACCTTAATTTATTGGGAAAATAAACACAGATATGATATTATGTTCTTTGCTTTCAAAAGGAATCAGCCTTAGGAGAGGCAGCAGGGCCCTTAGCTGGGGAAGGCTGGTTGTAAGTGGGGGCAGATCTTGCTTCTGCCTCCCACTGAAGCTGAGATGAAGCTGAGGAGCAGTTTGCAGCCCTGCAGCAGTGTAGTGTCCTGGGTGGAAGAGTTCAATGAAACTATTCATGGAGGCAATCTCTGGATCATTTAGGGACCAGATAACATATCACAGGCTTTTGGAGACTTCTACAAGCCAGGTGCAGCCCTTAACCTGCACTGCTACTATGTGGTGATGGATGAAACCAAAACCCAGCAGTGCAGGGATGCAAAGTTCCAAAGCACTCAAGAACCATAAAAGGCTTTGAACATCTAAAAATGCCTGTTGCTGCACACAGAAGGCTCCTGCCTGAAGTTTCAGGGAAGAAGAAAGAATTTAAAGAGTGCAACAGCAGGAAAAATGTGTGTACTCTTCAGCATAAGCTATCATGGGTTCAGCTCTGGATTACAGAGGTTCAAGAGATCAAAGCAGTAGCAACCAGAAGGGGCCAACCAGAGACAGCATACAGATAAAAGAAGAGATGAAAGCCAAAGAAAGCTTGGATGGGGTCTGACATCGGTAAATGGGGAACTGGGGCTGGATTAGACTGGTGCTGCTTGTCTAGTCCCTTTTTTGGCTCTATTGCCTTTTGCAGAATTGATGCTTTGGGGACAGGGGGGACAAATTGGTATTTCCAATTTTTTGTCCTAGCTGAGAAGAGCTGCTCTGTGTGAAGCTTCTCTGTGCTGCTTATGGAAAACTACAAGAAATGAGGTCAGAAAGAATCCTCCTGGGGGTGAAACACTGCTCAGGGGCCATTGGACCCAGATTCAGCTCCCCAGAAGTTTGTGCAGGAGCCCAGTTGATAGACAGTGCCTCATACCCTGAGACTGGGCATGGGTCTGGCCCTTGGGCAGCAGAGGACTTCTTTAGGCTGGTGGGGTATCTCTTGGAATTTTATAAGCAAAGCTGTTGCATCAGCAGAGCCCATCATGGTCTCTTGACAGAAGATCAGTTATTCAGTCAGTGCATCTGGGAATGAGTGGATCCTCTAATTTCTAGAGCTCCCCAAAGAAAGCTTTTCTGGATGACCATATGGGGTTGATCCCTTGCCAAAGATGCCCTTTATAAGCTGTGATTTGCATCCTTCCCATGTGTGAGGCAGCACACCTCAACTATCAGCTATGGGGAGGAGGAGGAAAAGGAAGAAGATTAAGGAGGAAGGAGAAAAGAGGGGGAAGAACAAGGGAGGAAAAAAAGGAAGAAGATTAAGGAGGAAGGAGAAAAGAGGGAGAAAAACAAGGAGGGGGAAAAGGAAGAAGATTAAGGAGGAAGGAGAAAAGAGGGAGAAGAACAAGGACATCACAGAGCAGGTTGTGGAGCTGGAGAAGGAGTTGTAGAATGGCACAGAGAGATGTTCCTGTTGCAGGACTCATCCTGATGGAATGAGGACCTTTCTGAGCAGGGGGCCTGAAAATGAAAGGAGCAAGTGATAAAAACAGGCTTCTGGCCCTGGTGCTTTGAAGAACTGCTGAAGCACAGCCATGCAATGTGTTGGGGATGAGATTTTCATGCAGAAGGGGAGCAGGGATTGCTCCTGTACTTGGAGTTACTCTGCCCCAAATGCATTTGAGTACTGGCTGGACCTGTGTGTATTTCTGGGGAGGGATCAGTTTAAAAACTTGAGATCTAGGTGTCTCTGTGGTTTGAGAGGTTAAGCTTGGGTTGGAGGGAGGAGAAAAAGTAGCCTGTAAATTATTGGATTTTTTTTTCTCTCTATGTGAGAGAGGCTGTGTTCATCACAGCCTTTTCTCTCTGTCCTTGCTGGTCCCCTAGTACATTCACCCCCTACTCCTGGTGAGCAGAGGGAAGGTCACCTCCCTGCTTTGCGGTGAGGCCATCCATCTATCAAGGTCACATCCATCTATCAAGATGTGCTTACAAAGCCAGAGAAATCCTAAATTTCCCCTCCCTGCTGCTGTGGAGCAGCACCTCAGCGATCTCCAGCTGCCATCTGCTGGTTACTGAATTGTGCAGGAGCTGGACAGCCAGAACTTCCTTCCCTGCCTAGTTTCAAGGCTGGGTATCTCTGAGGGGACCAGTGACCTACAGCAAGAGCCACCAGCTTCCCCAATTGCTTGGGGAAAAGAAGTGACAGATGGCAAGGAGCTACCTGGACTGTAGGGACGTGGTTGCAAGATGTTTATGAATGAATCACTCCAATTTAGTGAAGCACTGAAGGGACAAACAGGATTTAAGTGCTGCAGTAAACCTGGTGATTTATTAGAGACTTGTTTTTTTTTTCTGGGGAGGTATTAAACCTGCCTTGGGGAGGCAGGAAAAAAGTGGGAAACAATCTATTAATATACATTTCTGGTCACTTTGGCTCAGAAAAACAAGTTAGCAACAAGTGGAGAGCTATTGAGGGCTTGGGGTATTGCATAGAGGGGTTTTGGGTTCAGTGTTGGTTTTGTTTCTAATTTGTTTGTGTTTTGTGATTTGCTTTTCTTTCTTTTAATGATTGAATTTGGCAACTTCCAAGCTGTTCTGCTGCATATTTGCCAAAGAAGAGAGGAGTCAGATGGGTCTGGTGGGTGAGATGGGCTGTTTTGTGAATCCTTAAGTGTCTCTCTCAACACAAACAGAGGGCTCATAGTGTAATTGCCACCTCTAGGCTGAAAACACCCTCTCCCTGCCCTCAGCCCCACACTGCAGCTGCCCTTCTTATCTCAGAACTTGTCAGATGCATCATGTAGCACAGTGGCCAGACATGTCCTGTTGTGTGACCTGCCAGCAGTCATCCATCCCTTCTTTCTGACATCACTCCTTCTGCTTTGAGTTATGGCACAAAGCTAATAAGTGTGAAAATGTCCCAGACAGCACCAAGCCATTTGACTCTGTTCCTGCCTCCCCTGTGTGCAGGAGTCTTTTAGGTGGGGGTTGAGAAGCCACATATACTGCCAGAAGTGATTTGAGGAATTAATTTCTCTGTATTTGGAAGGATTTCCTGGGTTGATCCCAGGGAGGAGGTGGCAAAGGTGTGTTTGTCCTTGTGAGCAGCAGCTCTGGCCTCAGTCACATTGTTTAATACCAACTAAATGTGGTGGAGAGTTAATAGTACATGAAGTCCTTACAATGTTCATGAAAATAAATGGTAGAGCAGAGGAGAAAGATCTTGTTTATCCAAAAAGGAAAGGAAAAGTTCAGGTGTGAGATTTAACCCTCTTTAGCCAGGAGACAATCCACAGCAGCAGTGTACTCAGATCACCAGAATGGGTAGAATCATAGAATAGTTTGGGTTGGAAGGGACCTTAAAGATCATCGAGTTCCAACTCCCCTGCCATAGACAGGGACACCTCCCACTACATCAGGCTGCTCAGTGCCTTGTCCAACCTGGCCTTAAACACCTCCAGGGATTGAGGGGACATCCACAGCTTCTCTGGGCAACCTCTCCCAGTGTTTCACCACCCTCACCCTAAAGAATTTCTTTCTTATATCTAGCCTGAATCTGCCTTCTTCCAATTTACATCCATTATTTCTAGTCCTCCCATCACATATCCTATTAGAAAGTCATACCCTTGCCTTTCTGAGACCTCAAGCCTTCCTCCAACTCTTATCCTAGTATGGAGTACCAGGGAAGCAGGTTTCATCACTTTAGTTGCTCACAGAATGACAGAAGAGCTTGTTTCTTGGGATCCCCTTAGAAAAACCAACCCTCAGAGCTGCATCTTGGAAAACTGCATTTTGGGAGCAGGGGAATGCAAGAGTAGAACATCAGCTGAGCACCAACATTGCCAGTTCTCCTGTGGAACAGGTGATGTTTGTTGTTTTTCCTAAAGTCCCAGTTTCTGGATTCATAGGACTGCAGTAAACATGCCAGTTTTCAAGCAAAAATGAGACTTGCTTGTAGGGAAGAAAGGTGTAAAGATGCACCCAGCAGGAACAGAGAGCAGAAGGAATGAAAAAGTTTCAGTGGTAAGAAATAAGAAAAAAAACCCAAACATTCTCATGATATCTAAGCCAATATCATTCTGGTTTGGCCCCCAGCTGAAGAATTTTTAAGACTTGAAGTTGGCAGTAACAAAACTCCAGTGATGCTTTGGCTAAGAGTAAGGGCATTAGTTCTTGTGTCCTGGCTGCAATCCCATATTGGATGATTCCTTTTCAATGTATTCAAAACCCTTCTCTGGAAACCCAGATCCACATGGGCCACTTTATCACATTTTGTCTTCTCTTTCTCCCAGGGCATCAGAAAACAGCAACATCCTCCCAATCCAAGTCTCATCACACTGTGCTAGCTGATGGCAGGATTTTATCAAGTCTGATGTTTTCCTTGGGATACAAACTGCTTGTCTTAGGTATAGGAGTCATCAAAGTTATGATTATTAATATCACAAGGAAGATTAGCATTGGGGGTGTTGCTGGAGAGTGTCATGGTCTTTCTATCTCATTCATTTTTTTATTTGAAGTGTAGCTGTGTTTAAAACTGGACTAGAGAGACTTTTTTATTTCAGTTTTGCTTTAAGAAATCTCAGACCTGGAGGCAGCTGTCATTTTGGGATGTTGATTAGCTTTTGCAATCTGACAAGGGGCAAGGCAGCTTTCTCTATAGCAATCCCAAGTACTTTTGGCTAATCAAGCCAACACTGCAGGCTCTGAGTGGTGGAAATGTAACCCTATCTCACTGCCTGACAGCTTCAGTTCCAGACTTTGTTTCCTCAGTCCCCACAAATTGTAACAAACCATTAAGTTTGATTTTTATTTCCCCCCCCTTCCCGGACTCTGTTCTTTCCACAGCCATTTTGGCTCAGCCTTCCTTTCTACTTCTATTCCTTAGGGATAATAAGATTGTAGTGACTTCATATATATCCATCATCTTTAGAGCTTGGCAGCATCTAATTTGTGGAAATGCATCATCCTTCAAAAGTTTGCCTTTCTACAGAAAAACCCTCCAAGTTGTATTCTTATCCATTCAGTCTGTTTTGAGAAGTGTTCCAGCAAGAAACAGATCAACAAACTTCTTGATGAAACTCAAAAGAGGGTCTTTCATCTGTAGAATTTGACTCATGAGATACGCCCTTTTCATTTCCAGTTCCATGAGAGCATGATGACTGTGGAAGTGACATTTAAATAGGATTGTCTTTCATTGGACCTGCAACAGAACACAATATGGAACAATATGGAACACAAGGATGAAAGAAGGTGGCCATGTTCTTACAGTAGCTTCCCCATCCTTTTTGCTTCTAGGTGCATCTTGCTGATGGTAACTAATAACACCTCATTGTGGAACATCACTATGAACACATCAACTCACAGTTCATGGTGCTCTCTTTGCCTTTTCAGTTCTTCAGTGGCCATGTTCTTACAGTAGCTTCCCCATCCTTTTTGCTTCTAGGTGCATCTTGCTGATGGTAACTAATAACACCTCATTGTGGAACATCACTATGAACACATCAACTCACAGTTCATGGTGCTCTCTTTGCCTTTTCAGTTCTTCAGTGGCCATGTTCTTACAGTAGCTTCCCCATCCTTTTTGCTTCTAGGTGCATCTTGCTGATGGTAACTAATAACACCTCATTGTGGAACATCACTATGAACACATCAACTCACAGTTCATGGTGCTTTCTTTGCCTTTCAGTTCTTGGCTCTTTGTCAAACCAGCATTTCAGTGTACTCCAAACCTCAGAAAAGCACCACCCAGAGTCCTAATACAAACTACAAGTAGTTTTCATGTCTTTAATTCATTAAAACTGCTTTCATAAATAGATTTATTTCCAGGGCTTTTCCCCAGACTTCAGCATGGAGCTGGTGGAGACATTATGTAATAGCTAAATCTTCATTAGTTATATCTGTTTGCTTTGTGCCTTGGTGACAATGATGAAAGCCATAAATAAGTCCATTGTCCTGCCTTAACAAGGATAGCATGTCCATCAATAAGGACACTTGCTCTGCTGTGTTCTTTGCAAGGCTGTACCGGGGAGTAAATTAAAGGGAGAACAACATCCTTCATCTGAAGTGTCCTTGTTCTGTCACTTAATGTTTTACCCTTGCGAATATCTTTCAAAGCCTGGCTGTTAGTCAGAGAAGCCACTCAGTAAATGTGACATATTTTATCCAGCCTGAGTCTACACAGTCCTAGAGTGATTTTTCTAGGCAGCCATGGCTGGAAGTGTGGCTTGAAGCTATTCCCATGGCTTCTAATTTTCATTTCCCAGCAGGAAGCCCGAGGATGGGAGGAAAAAATCAGCAGAGTTGTGGCAGCTCAACTGAGCAGGGAGGTGCAAAGCCTTTGGTGCAGAGTGACTGGTTTGTCTGGATGAAAGCAGATGGGATGAGACCCCACCACTGGTAAATTCACTTTACAGGTGCCCCCTGGCAACAACTGTCCCAATTAAGTGCAGCAAAAAATATATCCTAACTTGGAACTTGTCTGTGTGTCAAAGATGTCTTTAATCTATGCAGAGGTGACAGAGGCAGGAGTCCACAGTGCTCAGGCAGGAGCTACAGGTGATCTTTGGGATAGAATAATAAGAAGACAAGCAATGGTTGGTCCTGTTTGCTGGGAGAGGTCCATGCTTCCAGCTCCCTTCCATGGGGAAGGCTCAAACAAAGCACATCCTACATGAGCCCACCCACCTCTGCTCAAGCACTGCATGGCTGAGCCTGAGCAAAAACATCCTCTGCAGGGCTCTCCCCTGCTCCAGGGGCAGACAGGAGTAATCTCCAGTGTACAGAGCTTCCACCCTGGTGTGGTGAGTGCATAGAAGAGCCTGGCAAAGTACTGAGGTTCCCATCAAAACCAGTATCTCCCCTGGCTTCTCTGTATGCTTTTCATACTCCTCTGCCTTCAGCGTGGCTATCCCTGACTCACTCTAGGGTAATTAAAAAAAATTAAAAATAAATAAAAAAAACCCCAAACCAAACAAAACCCACAAGGAGATTATAGAAGTGATAGACTTGCTCCAGATTTATGGGACAGTCCAGGAGTGAAAATCAGAGTGTGGCCTGCAGAGGGAAGGAAAGAGCTTTGGTAGCACCACTGCAGCTTCCCCAAGGTCTGCTCCTCTTCCCTGCTCCTCACCACGCCGTTCCTCCGGAGCTCAGTAGCTTGCTTTTAAACATGAGTTACACTTAAAGACCATTCATATCAGACCCAAATTAAACTGCTGGATTTTACTCAAGAGTAAAATTCCCTCTGAGAAAAGGCTGAGAAGAAAATAATGGGTATAGGTCAATGCCTTGCCCATCCAGCACGTGGAGAAAAAAAATGCCCCCCAGGAGGTATGGTGAGAAACCATGCCTGACTATCACCTTGCCTCTTTGCATTGTTATCTGCATCGTAGCCAGTTCCTCAACCCGTTTAGAAAGTCACTAATTGTCATTGGAGCTGTTTGCTGACGACTGTGAAGTAGCTTCCTAATGAAGAGTAAGTCCATTTATTCGTTAACATTTGCAAAAATAATTGCCAGTCACTTCACCCAGCATCCTTTGCCCCAGAAACACTTGCTCATCAGCACTTCTTTTTTTTTTTAATTTATTTTTTTCCCTTGAGCTGCACACTTTGAAACACCACTTTATAATTTCCAGCCCCTGAAGGGCTCCTTCTCAGCTGCTGTGACATGAGTGAGGGAGCACTCTCCACGAGAGGACACTAAATGGTCCTGTCACTTTTGCTGTGAGGAGAGCATATTAATGGTGGTGCTGGAAGCCTCTGGCAGGCAGGTTGCAGCTCCAAGGTACTGCTTAAAACTTGTGGGTTTATGAGGCTGTGGCTTCTCTGCAGCCCACCCTACATCTCTGCTGGGCATCCTGGTGGTGCTGGGAGAGGCTGTGGCTACAGGGCTCAGTGCCCATGGGGCCATCTCTGGATGAGATGAGATAAATGAGGTAGCACCAGCCCCAACATCTGAGCTCCAGAAGCTGCCTTCTTGTCTCCTGCTTGTCAGCCCTCATGAAAGCAAAAGGGCTGCATGAAGCCAGGCATGCACTAGGGAATGATTTCTGGATGGAGGAGGGAGATGTTTTTGGGAGACAGAGGATTGATTTCTCAGGAGGAAAATGGGGAGAGGATAGTGATTTGCATTCCTCAGCTCAGCCTCCTGTGAATATCACCCCCTGAGTACAGCTGCCACCTCTAGTTCATGCCACAGGTGACATCCCACAACAGCTTTGTACCCCCTGCTATCACTGCTGCTCTCACCAACATAGAAACATAGAATAGTTCAGGTTGGAAGGGACCTTAAAGATCATCAAGTTACAACCTCCCACTACATCAGGCTGCTCAGTGCCTTGTCCTTAAACACCTCCAGAGAAGGAGCATGCACAGCCTCTCTGGGCAACCTCTTCCAGTGTTTCACTACCCTCACCCTAAAGAATAACACAAGCCCTTAGCTTAGAGGAGGAAGAATTTGTCTATGTGACGGAGAGGCTCTGAGGTGCTCTGCCTACTGGAAAAGATGGGTTTGCTGTAATAATTAACCAGAGCACCTGAGGTGTTGTGCCAGGTCCCCTGGAGGATAAGCAGGAGCAAAGGAAAGTCCACAGACTCAGGAGAGATCTCCCCACTTGCACCTGCTGGACTTAGAATCATAGTTTGGGTTGGAAGGGACCCTAAAGATCATCAAGTTCTAATCCTCCTGCCATAGGCAGGGACAACTCCCACTACATCAGGCTGCTCAGTGCCTTGTCCTGGCCTTAAACACCTCCAAGGGAGGAGGCATCCACAACCTCTCTGGGCAACCTGCTCCAGTATTCCCCCACCATAAGGAATTTCTTTCTTTATCTAGCCTGATACTCCCCTCTTCCAATTTCCATCCATTATTTCTAGTTCTTCCATCCCTTATCCTATGGCTGCTCCTTTATTTGTCTGCTGGGTCGAATTTTTATTGTTTCCTGGGCACGTGAGTTTTCCCCATGAGTTGCCACGTCTCCTGGGAGTTGGACACCTGCCAGTGTTGACTGAAGAGTGTGTGGAGAAGGAAATAAGTGCTGCCCTGCTGGTAGGACCTGGAGGAGCTGAGTACCTCACACTTTGCCCTGTCCTTCTTACCTGGGTCTCCTGGGAGCCAAGATGATTGTCACACAACCCCAGCATGCGTCATCTCCTCCATCAGTTGTGACAGCTGGGACAGCAGGCACCTCCCAGAGAGACCACAGGAGGAGCACACCTCCACAGCCTGTTCCAAGAAGTGATGAGAGGAGCAACTCCTGGCTGAGCTGGAGTGAAGGCAGGAGGACCAAGCAGTGAAGAAAATCACCATCACAGATGTGCTCAAGGTATTGAGGTCTAGCTGCTGTATTTCTACTTGTCTGCAAAGGCAGTGGGGTTGGCCATGCTGGCTTGGGATGATCCCATCTGTGTAGTAACACTTGTCAGGGTCCTGCCACCATTAGCTGGTGTCATTCTGGATAGGGTCCAATGGACTTGTGATAGCTCACAGTGCTGGGAACCACTTCTCACTGTATATTCTTCTCAGGGGTGCCAGCTTTCAAGTGTTTGCAAGTTTTTCTTGTAGAGCACCTTGGGAAGGTGGGTGAAGGGCTGAGTTGAGCAAGGATTTTGGGCTGGGCTCCACATGGAGGGCAGGATTTATGATTTGGAAAGACCAGGGATACCGGCTCTGCTTCTTGGGCAGGAATTCGATGCATTGCAAGATTAGAAGACTCTCTTTTTGCTCTCAGGTGCTGTGTTGTCAGAGAGAGAAAAGCGTGTGGGTGAGTGTATATCAGCTGTGGGCAATGGGAGCTGCCTGCTTACACCAGGGGATTTAGGGCTTCCAGATATTTAATTTCTGGAACTGTATTTCAGCTTATTGAAACATTCCAGTCTTTAAAAGCCTCTTGTGGATAATGAGACCATGGGGAGGCACTGCTGCTGCCTGAGAGCCTCAGATGAGGAGTAGGAATGGATGGGACCCTTCCCTTGGGGTGCAATGAATAAGCAAGTAGGTACCAGCATTAATAAGAAAACACTTTGAGACAGGAGGATAAAAAAAATGGAGAGGTTTTGTTGCCTGCCTTGAATCCAAGAGCAATCAAAGCTTGCCTAAGTTTAAAATGTCCTGCTTGATGTGTCCCAGGGTGGGGATTGTAGATGACAGAGTGCGGGAGAAGTAGAAGTCTCTGCTTTGAGGATCAGAAGACTGCTTGGAGAAGGCTTGCCACAAGCCCCTGTGGTGTTGAGGTTGATGCCAGCAGCCAAAATCTGTGAGATGTGGATGCCTTTTAGTATCACAGGAACCACACTGAGATGTGAGGTCTGTGCCTGTCTGCCTGTCTTGGGCTCATGGGTTATGACCATCCACTGAAGCAGCAGCAAGGACCATCCTGGATTCCTCCTGATGCAGAGGGAGGAGGATGCAAAACTTGAGTCTGGCTCCAGCATTAAGAGGTAGATGAGGGTGAGACATCCCGTGCAGCTGAGAAATGACTGTGCTGCTCCAGGCAACTGTTGGGATGGGGAGGAAGACCTCTAGTTTGCTGCTGTGGTAGGGGACACCCCCTCCTATCTGCCCAAGGCCCAAGACAGCTGCTACACCTACTCCTGCTGCAGCTTCCCTGGTCCATGTAGATGACCTGCATGAATTCATGCCCATAGTGCAAAGAGGGGCCAGCGCCCCTCCAGGGAAGCTGCTCTTAAGAGGAATTTTCCCCTGTAGGAGGCTGTGGAGAAAGTGATGTGAGAGGAAGATGAGGGCTGAGACAATATAACACTTGTGCATTTGCCATCCCAGTGACTCTCACTGGAGGGTAAATGGGCAGGAGAGGGGAGAGCTTGTAAAATGATGCAGGAGCATATTGGATTGATGGACATGCTGCAGAGCAATGGGGAGGTCTTCAGTGATGAACCATGGAACAGAAGCTGCTGCTGAGACCTGCTAGGAAGACGTTAAGCACAATCCTGCCTGGTTCCTGCTCCCCACTCACTCCTTCTTCCCCGTTAATTATTACAAGGAAAGCGATGAAGGCCAACGTGCACCAAAGTCCAGTGTGAGAGAGAAAATCAGCACTTTCAGCCATGAGCCAGCCAACACCAGCTACCACGGAGCTGCCCCAACTGCCAGGGGACAAAAGAGCAGCCTTTGGGGTGGCAGACATCATCGTCGTGGTCATTTACTTCATCTTTGTCCTCGCCGTTGGTATATGGGTGAGTTCCTGAGGGGACAGGATTTAAGCCTGCCTTTGATCCTCCTCAGATCCCTCCTAGGTAGTGAGGTGTTTGCCTGCAAAGGGCATCATCCATGCACTCTCCCTGTTGAGTCTATTGAGCCTTTTTCGGGGTGACAGTGATCTTCCTGCGAGGCCTCACCCCCACATGGGGACAACCCAGAAGTCATTCTCTGGAGGTTGTTCTGGGGATGATGGGGATGATGTAGAATTATAGAATAGTTTGGGTTGGAAGGGATCTTAAAGATCATCGAGTTCCAACTCCCCTGCCACAGACAGGGACACCTCCCACTACATCAGGCTGCTCAGTGCATTGTCCAGCCTCCAGCCTGGCCTTAAACACCTCCAGAGATTGAGGGGGCCTCCACAACCTCTCTGGGCAACCTCTCCCAGTGTTTCACCACCCTCACCCTAAATAATTTCTTTCTTATATCTAGCCTGAATCTGCCTTCTTCCAATTTACATCCATTATTTCTAGCCCTCCCATCACATATCTTATTAAAAAGTCCTACCCCTGCCTTTCTGTAGCCCCCTTCAGGTATTGAGAAGCTCCTCTGAGGTCCCCCCTGAGCCTTCTCTTCACCAAGGTGAACAATCCCAACTAGCAAGCCAAACTAGCAAGAATGTAGCTTGTTAGTCATCCTGCAGTGCACCTGGTTGTCATGCCCAAATTCAGTTTTTGATGACATCCCATGAATTAGAGAGTTCTCCTCTGACTCTCACCCCCTGTGCCATGTTCTCCCTTAGTGGAGTCTGAAGCCTTTTGCTGGATGGGCTGAACAGTGACCAGGGAAATGCCTCCTTTTCAGAAGGTTGGAAACCTTTCTCGGAGCTGCAAACATACCCTTCACATGTCTGAAAGCAGATGCTTTTCACAGAGGTCCTGTTTCTGCCCAGGTCTGAGCCATCACTACTTGCCTGTGCTGCTCTGAGTAGGACAAGGCAGTTGGCTGCAGTGACAGGATGTTTCAAGACTTCTAGGATGGGCATTGGGTTGGACTGGAGGATGGATAAAAGGAGGAAAACACTTTTCTTTTTCCTATTTCTTTAGTCATCAATAAGAGCAAGCCGAGGTACCGTTGGAGGCTATTTCCTAGCTGGACGATCCATGACGTGGTGGCCTGTGAGTGAAATTCATCCCTCTATTTCTCATGGTTTGAAAATAATTCCATTTGTGAGTTGAGCAGGTCAAGCAGGGGGTCATGCATGCTTTGACTGTGATCTTGAGATGAGGAGGATACACTAGAAATTGTCCTGTGAGGATTTGCTACTGGGCTACAGTGTGGAGTTGCTGGGATGAAAGGATAATTCATCATCTTCAGGTTTTGTCAGCTCTCATTTTCTCTGCAAAACTCAACAATGAAATATTGACATTGATAGAAGTGATGGAGCACTGACTGCCCAGCTGGATTTGAAACTCTTTGGCCAAAGATACCATTGTCTCCAAGCCAAGAGAGCATTATACAATCTAGGAATGTTCTATCCCCTAAAAAAAGGAATGTTCTACCCCTTAAAATTACCATTTAGAGGCTGCAGAAAAAAATAATCCCAAAGCTCAGGACTTTGTGAGTCTTTGCTATTTAGAGTTGAGATTATTGACTAACGATGTAAAGGATATAAACTTCAAACCACCAAAGTATAAATCTTCACTATAAAGGAAAAAAAAAAAATCTTTTGAAGGAACCTTTTCTTGGGAGTGAAAGGTACATAGAAAGATAATTTAATGTTTGAAATGAAAAAAACCACCACAGGAATAAAGATCCTTCTCAGCCAATGCTAGACTTTAGCACCATATATCTCTCCAGCGAGTCATGGGTAATGGAATTCACTTCTTAACCAAAACACTGTATTTTTTTTCCTTTTCCCCTTTGGATGTACATTGCCCATAAATTCACTAGGCTGGATTTTCATCCTTTTCCATCAGAGACACTTGCACCTTTTTAAGGTCTGTTATTTCTCACGTGTTCTTTAAACCTCTGTCTCAACCAAGTGACACTGAATGGAAAAGCTTAGCTTGATGGTTTTCTCCAATTCTGAGAGAAAATTAAAAGGTATTAAAATGGAATAATTTTTCCCCAACCTCTAAAGCTGTTGACTTCTCAATCAGAGAGCTGATTCCACTTCTCCAGGCTCAGCTCCTCATGGCCTTCACCATGACTGGTTTACAGCTTTCTTTCTTGGCTTTTTTGTTAAAGAGGTGACAGATTTTTATGGTGTTTGAGACAGCCTCAAATAAACCCTGCTATTACATTGCTGCTCCTGCATTTCTGTGTCTGATACAGATACCAAGAAAACTGTTTAGATTTCTTGAGAGCATCAGACCCCACCTCAGTTGCAAATTCATGGTGCACAGCCAGCTCTTTAATCAAGGATCTTCTTAGAGAGAAGACAAGGCAGAGCTGTTGGCAGGAATCATTGGGGGTGTTGATGCCATATTAATGTTTTACCTTGCTCTGTGATGAGAAGCAGATTAAATCCCATCATTCCTCACTTTGTATGGAGCAGCATTAAGGAGAGAAAAGCTCCTTGTTGGGTGAGGTGGCTAAAAGATGGAGATGAAAGGGCTAGACTTGTCCTTTGGATAACTTCTCATTTGATCCTGAGGGAGATTTGGCCTTGGCATACAGATGGGAGGTGAGGCTTGGTGCCAAATAGAAGTAGTAATTAAGTAGGATAGTCTTTGACCTGTTTAAAGCACCTTGGAGCTTACATTCTTCTAATTAGGGTGTAAATAGGCCATGGTAGGGACACCTAACCATGCCTCCAGTTGAAGTTAACCTGTGGCATTCATGTTTTTCTGCCTATCTTTTAACCCACATATAGACATTAACCACAAAAAACTCCTGCATGTTTCTAACATCATCCCTGCAGTGCTTCAGGAATCTCCTCCCTTAGGAGGGGCTCCAATAGAGCACTCCTGTCACCCTCTCCAATTTCTCAAAGCTCAGGAGAGAAGAAGCCTCTGAATATTGAGACAGCCTTAAAAACCTGAGATCTTTACTGTAGTTTAAATGGAATCCACTAAAATTATTAGCCTTTTGACCTTCCCAGATTTTTCAGCTTTAATCTGCACCCATCAAGATTAAAATCCAAGATGCATGCTCAGTGCAAGACTTAAGTTGGGCTGTTGCTGAGACATGGGTCATGGACTTTTTCATGGACACTGAGAAATCTATGGCTGCCACCAGACTTCCTTCACCCCACTGTAGTCCCCAAAATTAGCATCTACCTGATTCTGAGATCAAGCCTTGCATTGAAGTGGGGGTTGCAGAAGGGAGCAGGTTCACCTGCTTTAAGTTCTAATGGAAAATCCAGATTTCCAGCCACCTCCCCTACAAGGAGACAAGCCTCTGGTGAAAGAGAGTGCTGGTGGGAAGGGGTTGGGCTGCTAGAGAAGTTCTTCAAGGTGACTTTCTGGATGTTGTGTCTGTGCCATATGTTTCAGATTGGAGCATCCCTGATGTCAAGCAACGTGGGCAGTGGCTTATTCATCGGGCTGGCAGGCACTGGAGCAGCTGGAGGCCTGGCTGTTGGGGGCTTTGAGTGGAATGTAAGAGCCAGTTATATTATCAACTAAGATGTCATTGTTTACAAAGGGAATAAGGGCTTATCTCCAAAATCAGATGCTAACAGGATCAGCAACTCAAATTTCTCCAAGCTCAGGAGAGAAGAAGCCTCCCAATATTGAGGCATCCTTAAAAACCACAGATCTTTATTGTAGTTTAAGTGGAATCCACTAAAATTATTAGCCCTTTGACCTTCCTAGGAGCACATGACCAGATTTTTCAGCTTTAATCTGCACTCATCAATATGAAAAGAGAAGATAATGAATGTTGAAAAGGTACTTGGAGAATAACAGGATTCTGTGCACAGAGAGTTTGAAAAAAAAAAAAACAAACCAAAGCAGTGTGTGCTCCTAAAATCAGTGCAAAGCTATGAGAATTGGCTGCACTGCATTCACCTGTCACCTGCCAAAATGTGAGGTCTCCAGGGTGAACATCTGGGTGCAAATGCAGGTCTCATTCTGCCCCGTTGAAGTGGCCTGGAAAATTGCCACTGACACCACTAAGAGCATGAAAACCAGGGTCTTTTTTTTGTGTGTGTGTGATGCTAATGAAATTTCTCAGCTGTGGTGATGAGGAGTGAGATTAGTGCCAACCTCACAATAAACATTACTCACCTAACTCTAAATCTCTTGTCTGCATCAGCAGAGGCTTCTGATAGTGCCAGCTACTTGCCAAGCATAGGCAGGTCCCACCAAAAGCTCTTTGCTGGGATATCTATTCACTGCCCTTTTTGTTTTTTTCTCTAAACCATGAAGATCACCTCTAAGCCTTTCACGAAGAAATCTGAGCCTGGTGCATATAGGACATGCCAAAATTGCTGTACTTTAGATAAATCTGTTCAGGTCACTTTAGAAATCCCTTTAGAAGACAAGATTTTATGTCAGGACAAATTTAATTTCATGAGTTTGTAATAATTTCTTTCAAATTAGAAGGGGACCTCAGATGTAAGGTTGGAGCAGGTCCAGAGGAGGGCACGAAGATGATGAAAGGGCTGGAACAACTGCCTTATGAAGACAGGCTGAAGGAGTTGGGGGTGTTCAGCTTGGTGAAGAGAAGGCTCAGGGGGGACCTCAGAGTAACTTCTCAATACCTGAAGGGGGCTACAGAAAGGCAGGGGTAGGACTTTTTAATAAGATATGTGATGGGAAGACTAGAAACAATGGATGTAAATTGGAATAGGGGAGATTCAGGCTNTTGGAACTCAATGATCTTTAAGGTCCCTTCCAACCCAAACTATTCTATAATTCTATGATATTTCATTATCCTCCCCTTTGCCATGGGACATGACTCAGCTGCAAGGTTCATATGAGAATCTTCTGCCTAAGCCAGTCTCTGCCACTGCAGGAGCCACAGCAGTTTTCCTTGATCACCCACAGTCACTACTCACAGGGCTCAGTTTCATTTCTGATAACTTAAAAAACTGCTAAAAGTAAAATCTGGATTAATGGAAGATATTTGAATAAATGGCAATGGCTCTAGACAGGAGTTGAGGAGTTGAGGTTTGCTAAAGCGACTGGCTTTTATTTGTGTACAGCATCTCCTGTTTAGGCTTCTGCTGGATTTCAGAGAAGAAATGGGTGACAGGAGATACCTTTACACCTTGCAGAAGATCCTTCACCTGTGTTAAAGCAAATGAACTGTCCCTTTATCTAGCAGTGACAGAAGCACATCTGCATCAGCCTGCGAGGAGAACATCTGAGCAGTCTTGCTGTTGCTTATTTTTATGCTCCACAGGGATAGTCTGCTGCCTCAGCCTCATCACTTGCTAATCAAGCAACAAACAGATGCTCCTGTCTTCCTCTGAATCACTTAACCCTTCACTGCCACAGCATCAGTGGCTTCAAAGACCACCAAATGCTACACCACCTTTCAGTGATCCAGAGCAACAGAACACAGCGGCTCAGAATATATCATCTTGCCCAAAAGAGCAGGAGATTGAACAGGATGTGCCACTCATGACAGGACTTTGGATGATAATTTCAACAGCTTCTAATTATATTGTAGTAATTCCTTCATTCATCATCTTCTGAGCTGGGAGAAAAAGTCAAACTAGTAGTTTCTCAATACCTGAAGGGGGCTACAGAAAGGCAGGGGTAGGACTTTTTAATAGGATATGTGATGGAAGGACTAGAAATAATGGATGTAAATTGGAAGAAGGCAGATTCAGGCTAGATATAAGAAAGAAAGTCTTTAGGGTGAGGGTGGTGAGACACTGGAAGAGGCTGCCTAGAGAGGTTGTGGATGCCCCCTCAATCCCTGGAAGTGTTTAAGGCCAGGCTGAACAAAGCACTGAGCAGCCTGATGTAGTGGAAGGTGTCCCTGCCTATGGCAGGGGGGCTGGAACTTGATGGTCTTTAAGGTCCCTTCCAACCCAAACTATTCTATTGATTCTATGATTGATTCTAACTACTGCCCAAATATATTGCTTGAGGCTGTACCACTTTGTTGTCTTAGGATGTCATAGAATCATAAAATAGTTTGTGTTGGAAGGGACCTCAAATATCATCGAGTTCCAACCCCCCTGCCATAGGCAGGGACACCTCCCACTACATCAGGTTGCCCAGTGCCTTGTCCAGTCTGGTCTTGAACACCTCTAGAGAGGGGGCATCCACAACCTCTCTGGGCAACCTGTTCCAGTGCTTCACCACCCTCACTGTAAAGAATCTCTTTCTTATGTCAAGTCTAAATCTACCCCCTTCGAATTTACATCCATTGTTTCTAGACTGGAAGAGCATAGGAGAAGGATGCTCTCATGTGTTGAATCACTTGTCTTTATTTTCTCTGTCTCCTTTACAGGCTACCTGGGCCCTTCTGGCTCTGGGCTGGATCTTTGTGCCTGTTTACATTGCAGCAGGAGTGGTCACCATGCCCGAGTACCTGCAGAAGAGATTTGGAGGGCAGAGGATCCAAATCTACATGTCTGTGCTGTCCCTCATCCTCTATATCTTCACCAAGATATCTGTATGTATCCAACTGAACACCACCCTTGTGTTTGGGAAGGGGTTGTAGTCCATGTTGGTACTTTTCAAGGCTGCTCAGGGATAATTGCAATGTCCTTGAAAGAACCAGAAGCAGCAGCAGTGTGTGAGTGTGGTGCTTTGCTCAAATAAATACCCACCTCTCTATTGATCATGGAGATTTCCTAAGAGAGGGAGCCCTCATTAAATACAGGGAGAACTTTACAGGGATGTGGCAGCTAATTGCTGAACAATTTAAGTACCACAGGCTGACTGCCTGCTTTTCTGCTTCTATCAGATCAACCTTAGGCAATAGAAACAGGGGAACTGCAGATTATCCCATCTGAGGATGCTTCCTGTAATATTGTTTTCAGCAATAGATATGTTGTGGTTATTCCTCTCTCTCTTTTTGATGTTTATTTGATGAAAAAGAGGTAGATTCTGGCTTGAAATAAAACTCAGCATACTTTCTGGGGTGCTTGTAGCATCATACCCTACTGGTAGTCAAAAAGCAATGTAAGCTATTGGGTATTTTGCTTTTAATTGCATTTGTAAATAGTCAGAATTTACCTGGGGAGATTTGCTAGGAACTACCTGTGCCCTTGGAAGGAGAGGACTACATGTGAAAATCCATTGCAAGAACTGAAAATTTCACTCCTTCTCCAGCTGATTTGCCTTTGGCCTGTACAAGTCAGTTTTTACCAGACCCTATTGACATATATAGGTATTGGTTGCCTCAGGTGACATTGTGATGAGGCACACGTGTACCTTTTGCAGCTGATCAAAGGGTTCTTCTCCCAGTCTTATGTCTCAGGTCCTGGAATGAGTTCCAGGCTGGGACAATGGGATAGATTTCTCCCCTAATTGCCAGCTATGTTGCCCATAGCTGCCACCACCATCCCCAAGACTGAAGTATTTCCCAGTGTAAGGTCTTGAGAAGACGTTTTTGGGGTAGATCTGGGCACAAGGAGTACATGGAAGATCTCTCCTGCAATAAGCACCACGTTGTGCACAGGCTGCAGGCAGTTGATGTGTTGAAAACAGACCAGTCTTTCAAAATGACCTTCAGCAGAGCAGCATTTGCCAATATTTTGCAGAGCAGGACCCTAGCCTCAGTTATTCCTGTTTCATCTCAGTGCTTTCTCCTCTGTGCAGCTAATTCAGGCGTGGCTGACGGATGTGGCTGGTGGGGTTTTTGGCAGGACAGGTGCTTTCTGTTCAGCTGTGCTATTGTTTGTCGAGAGCTCATTTAGCGGCTGGCTGGACAGCAGGCACTTGGTTACAAGAAAGATTTCTCTCCCTCTGCCTTTTTTCACCAAACATAGCTCACCAACTAGGGCATTGCAGAGTTTTCCCTGCTTGCAGACAGAGATCTCAGTAAACAGTGTTATCAAATGAATGATCCTATGGCTACAAAGGTGTTTGCATGTCATAGAATCATAGAATAGTTTGGGTTGGAAGGGACCTTAAAGATCTTTGAGTTCATCCCCCTGCCATGGGCAGGGACTCCTCCCACTAGACCAGGTTGCTCAATGCCTCATCCACTCTGGCCTTAAACACCTCCAGGGAGAGAGGGGGCATCCACAACCTCTATGGGCAGCCTCTTCCAATGTCTCACCATTCTCACAGTAAAGAACTTCTTATATCCAGCCTAAATCTCTCCTCTTCAAATTTGCATCCATTATTTCTACTCCTGCCATCCTGTACCCTATTAAAAAGTTTTACCCCAGCCTTTCTGTAGCCCCCCTTCAGGTATTGAGAAGCTACTATGAGGTCTCCCCATCATTCCTTGCTGGGAAGTGAAAAGGGGGTAGATTCAGGCTAGATATAAGAAAGAAATTCTTTACAGTAAGGGTGGTGAAACACTGGAAGAGGTTGCCCAGAGAGGCTGTGGATGCCTCAACTCCATGATCTTTAAGGTCCCTTCCAACCCAAACTATTCTATGAAAACCCAGAGGAAACAGTGACTCCTGTGTTGTCCTGGAAGTGGTTGTCCTGTCTCTGGGCTGCAGAGATCAGAAGTTGCACTGAGTGCTTGCATTTTTGGGGCTAATTTTAGGCACAGCAAACATAAATCTTGCCCCATCCCTTCTGTCACCATTGGCAAATGTCTCCACCTGTATCTGAAGCAATGCTAGGTTTGCAGGTGTCCTTCAGATGGATTTCCCAACATACATGTCTTCCATATCTCCTTCTCTATCTAAAAGATGTACTCTGCATAGTTCCAGGTTTCACCTAGATTCTGGTTTCACTCTTTCTAGAAGGTCCAAACAAAACAAGCCTGTTGGGGGTTTCTTCATTGCTAGTGAGGTCCTTAGCAGGTGTAACCTGTTTTTCTGGAGAAATTCTTTCATGGTGAACTGCATGGATAGAAAAGCAAGCTGTGGCCTTTTCAGAGAAATAAATCATCCCACAGGATGTCAGAGATTCTTTATGGGTTTTTCAAACTGGAGTATCTCCTGATCAAGAAGCTACCAGGCCTTGGTCAAGGACGGAACCTGGTCTCTGCTATTTAGCTCCTCTTTCTGCCTGTGGATTCATGCTCCCCATAGTTGTCTTCAGAGCCAGCAAAGGAGATGCAGTTTCCACCAACACCTGACTGTGCCAGTGAGGAGTACATGTCATGAAGTCTTCCTGTAAGATAGTATTTTGGCTTCTTTGGCCTTGGTGTGAGACCTTGATTTTCATTCTTCTGCTGCCCCATCTCCCCAGTTGCTGAGAGCTTCATCTGGAGAAAGGGTTTTACTTATACCAAGAGCAAGAAGGTTCACATCCAACACCCTTTGCTCTGTCCTCCTCTTCCACTTCACCTTCATGGTATCCTCCCTTGTCAATGGTGTCAGCCACAGAGGGCTGCAGGCTGCCATATTAGATCATAGAATCATAGAATAGTTCCGGTTGGAAGGGACCTTGAAGATCATCGAGTTCCAACCCCCCTGCCATAGGCAGGGACACCTCCCACTACATCAGGCTGCTCAGTG
>VZTY01007816.1:30479-46687 GCA_013400935.1 Turnix velox
TTTTTTTTTTTTTTTTGATTCTTTAAGATGGGGTGATTATGAATAGCCACAGCTGAACTTTTCCCAAAACACCTACAGGCTGCTTCATTCCTTGTCTCTTGCTCCTATGCAGCTGCTGCCTCCAGCCTTCAAGGTGGCTTCATTTCAGTCAAGGGCAAAATGATCCCTGTAAAGGAAATTTCCACGCTGTCCTCTCCTGTTGCTGTGCACTGAGCTCTGAGCAGCAGGTTGCAGGCAACCCAGATGGGAGCTTTGCCATGGGCATGCAAAACACCCTGGGGTCCTGCTGAATCAAAGTCATCCAGGAGAATGAGAGGCAGCAAGAAGATGGATTCTTCTCTCTCTGGAGTGCTTCTCTTTTACTCTCTGCACTGTTTGCAGGTGATAGTCCAGAGGTCTCTGTCTGCTAAGAACCTCTCCCATGCCAAAGGTGGTTCAGTGCTGGGAGGATACCTGAAAATCTTCCCCATGTTTTTCATTGTCATGCCAGGAATGATCAGCAGAGCTCTTTACCCAGGTAAGCCAGGGGACTTCATTCCTGCCTTGATCTAATGGCAGGTCCACCAGCTCTCTTCCACCTCAGAAACTGCTGTCCTGCAGACATACTCATGTAAATTCCTGTTGTATAGTGGTGTTCCTATGACCTTCCTCCACTTTTAGTACTTCCACAGTGGCAGAAGTCACTGAGAGCGTCCTCCTGGAGCACATTTTCTTCCTGTGAGATATGTAGCTCCATGCTATATGTAAATTGGAAGGGGGTAGATTTAGACTTGACATAAGAAAGAAATTCTTTACAGTGAGGGTGGTGAAGCACTGGAACAGGTTGCCCAGAGAGGTTGTGGATGCCCCCTCTCTAGAGGTGTTCAAGACCAGGCTGGACAAGGCACTGAGCATCCTGATGTAGTGGGCGGTGTCCCTGCCTATGGCAGGGGGGTTGGAACTCGATGATCTTTAAGGTCCCTTCCAACCCAAACTATTCTATGATTCTATGCCATGGGCATTACATGCACCTACAATGTCACTGATTGAAGAAATCAGTGAGATGAAATACTCAAAGCACCAAGCTCCCCTGGATCACTTCTATTAGGTGAGAGTTTTATCTAGTGAGAGTTTCATCAATCTACCTCACAGATTCATGCATTTTCTGATGCAAAACAAACCCCCTTTGTGAAAACGCAAGCATTCCCCTCCTGTTGTCTCCCAAAGAACCATTGTTGCTGATTTCTCCAGAGCATGCCACTTTCCAGGAGGTGTTTCCCAGTTAGGAGAAGCTCTCCTGAAAGGAAGTGTCTCATGTAACTCCCAGATTTCCTCACATAGGAGTAACTCAGTGAGCCAGCCTTGGTACCCAGTGAACAGGGTCATGGAAACAGTTCCCACAAAGAACAAATCATCTGGAATTACAATTATGCAACAACCAGTAGAGTTGTATCTGCAGCCTGAACAGAATTGCAAAATGACATCTTGAAATTTCACCTTTATTTCGCAGTGTAAAATGTTTTCCAGCTCCACTCCTCCCAGCTGTTTTCCTGCTGCATCTCTGAATTTATCCAAACCTGCACAAGGCATGAAGATTTGTTCCCTTTAACTAACAACCTGTGGCTCAGTGACTTGTCATTTTCCTGTCTCTTGCAGATGAAGTGGGCTGCGTGGACCCAGACATCTGTAAAAAAGTTTGTGGGGCTGCAGTGGGTTGTTCCAACATTGCCTACCCCAAACTCGTGATAGAACTAATGCCTGATGGTGAGAAACCTTTACTCTTGGTGATGGGCTTGAGCCATGCTCAGGACAGGAAGCTCATACTGCTCTTATCCATCCTAAGAATGAGGAAATCACAGAACCACACAGAATATCAGGGATTGGAAGGGACCTCAAGAGATCCTTGAGTCCAGTCCCTCTGCCAGAACAGGAACACCTAGATCCTGGAGAAGAGAAGGTTCAGGGGGAACCTTGGGGTATCTTCTTAATACCTGAAGGGGTCCTGCAGGAGTAGGACTTCTTAATAGGCTCTAGGATGGCAGGTCTAGGACTAATGGATGTAAATTGGGAGAGGGGAGATTTAGGCTGGAGAGGAGAAAAGTTCTTTGCTGTGAGGGTGGTGAGATACTGGAAGAGGATGTCCAGAGAGGTTGTGGATGCCCCCTCCCTGGAGGTGTTTAAGGCCAGGATGGATGAGACATTGAGCAACCTGGTCTAATGGGAGGTGTCCCTTCCAATGTCAGAGGGGGTTGGAGGTAGATGATCTTGAAGGTCCCTTCCAACCCAAACCATTCTATCAGGTCACACAGGAATGCTTCCAGGCAGGCTTAGAATGCCTTCAGAGAAGAAGAGTCCACAGCATATCTGGGCAACCTTTACAGTGTTCTGCCACCCTCACCATGAAGAAATTTTTTCTTGCATTTATGTGGAACCTCCTGTGTTCCACCTTGCACCCATTGCCCCTTGTTCTACCATTGCATGTCCCTGAGAAGAGCTCGTCTCCATCCTCCTTACTGTAGTAACTAGACACCAGGATGAAAAAAACACATGGTGAGAAACCAAAAGTCTTGTCCTGATTTTTTCTTCTCTATTTTTCTCCCCCAGGGCTCCGAGGTTTGATGATTGCTGTGATGATGGCAGCCTTGATGAGTTCCCTCACCTCCATTTTCAACAGCAGCAGCACTCTCTTTGTTATAGACATCTGGCAGCGCATCCGCAGGAAGGCTTCAGAGCAGGAGCTGATGATTGTGGGCAGGTCTTTACATTTCTTTATGTCTCATTTCTCTCATCATCTGTTTTGAGTGCGGCATTTACATCCTTCAGCCTGAACTCACTGAGAAAAATCTCTTGCCTAAAATATAGAACAGGGAGAGAGACTGGGGAAGCACAGGAAATTTGCTGGTCTCCGATAGAAGTGGCCAAAGAGAAACATGGAGGATACCACTGAGCTAGGTAGATCTAAACTTCTCTAAACATAACATAAATTCCACCTTAAAGATAGCTTTTAGAAAAGCCAGAGGTGCTCTGGAGTCACTGTCATTGAAGGTCTTTAAGAAGATGTTATTTTTGCATCAGGCAGGAGTGAAATACTGCAATTACTTTCCCCTTTCCTTTCCTTTCCTTTCCTTTCCTTTCCTTTCCTTTCCTTTCCTTTCCTTTCCTTTCCTTTCCTTTCCTTTCCTTTCCTTTCCTTTCCTTTCCTCTTTCCTTTCCTTTCCTCTTTCCTTTTCTTTTTTTTTTCTCTCCTCTCCTCTCCTCTTCTCTCCTCTTCTCTTTTTTTTCTTTTTTATTTTTTTTTTAGTGCAGAGAGCTTGGCTTCACACATCTCAGTCTCTCTAATAATTTCTAGTGCACTTTGCAATCAAGCTTTGGTGACTTCATTGCAGCAGGGGCATATAAAGTTCTCATCTTTATATTGGAATTTAAGCTGCATTCTGTGCAGTTGTGGTGTTTTTCCTCTGAATCCATGAGCCTTAATTTCTAAACTTTACTGTGGGATAGTTGAAGGGTGCAGACCATCTCATATTCCAGTAGTGAGGGGGGAAGTTCCTCTCACTCAGCAACATGGAGAAACTTCTGTAACATAGTGCAAAGATGAAGGAGCTTATGTTATGCACTGAAGACCCTAGAAGCAATTTTAGTAAGCATCAAATCAGTTGGAATTTGGCAAAAGCACTAAAATGAGAGTGTTATCTGCATGGAAAGGTGACAGAAGGATAGATTCCACATGTTATCAGCTCCCCTTCTCCTTGCATCCAAGAGCTAGTCTTTTGGAAAACATTTCACTCACCATTTCACTCACTTGAAGGTCTTTCACTTCCCCAGCTCCTGGTGGGAGCCACCATGCCCTGGTGGCTTTTTCATGCATATTGAATGGTAAGTCCTAACTCAGATTCCCCTGAAATCTGTGCAGGCAGCTTTGGGAATTGGTTGAATTGATATTCTAGAAGAGAATAATTTTCTCTTTCCTTTGTGTACCCAGGGAAATGTTCTTTTGAGCAATCCCTGGATTTGTTCTTAGGAAGTTCTGAAAGTGATTTGAATTATCTGTTTTGCTGCAAAACTCTTACTTTCAGGTGGACTCCACTACCTGCAGAACTAATACAATTTTATCCTCACCTTCCAGAGTATTTATCCTCATCCTTGTAGTCATCAGTATTCTCTGGATCCCCATCATTCAATCAGCCAACAGTGGGAAGCTCTTTGACTACATCCAGTCCATAACCAGCTATCTAGCCCCACCCATCACAGCTCTCTTCATCTTGGCAATCTTCTGCAAGAGGATTAACGAGCCTGTAAGTGTCAACAACCCATTGATACACATATTTAACTTGATAAAAAACAATGTGTAACTCTACCCTTAGTACCTGACCTTTGAGGCACTTGAAACTCAAAACCAGCTCAGCCAAAGTGTGACAATGACAGCCCTTCCCTGGTGCACCTTAGTGGATCTCAGCCCAGTTTCTCCTGTAGGGGGTTTTTGCTTCCAAGTGGTACTTCTTGTCAGTCTTATGTCAAAAGCACAAAAGGCAAAGTTGTTCTGCACTTCAGGAGTTTTGTGGCAAAGTCTAGTTGGAGACACGTTGCTAGGAAGGGACTTTTGCATTGTCTGGGCTTTGTCTGTTCCGTGTTCAAGGGAAGACAGAGAAACCAAGGGTTTTTTTGATTGAAAACATCCTCCTTTGATGCATGGCAGTGTGGGTTTTCATTGGGCATAAAAGGCCTTGGTCTAAGAAAGAAAAGGGAAAAGGAAAAGAGGGAAAGGGTAAAGAAAAAGGGAAGGGGAAAGGGAGAGAGGAAAGGGAAAAGGGGAAAGGAAAAGGAAAAGGGGAAGGGGAAAGAGAAGGGAAAAGGAGAAGGGAAAGGGGGAAGGGAAAAGGGAAGATAAAAGGAAAGGGGAAATGAAAGAACTTTAAACAAAGGTAATGTGCAGTGACCTTTTCTTTATGCTTCTTTTTTCTCAGGGTGCTTTCTGGGGCCTCATGGTTGGCCTGGCTGTTGGTCTGGTTCGGATGATCATGGAGTTTATTTATAGCACACCATCTTGTGGTGAGGAGGACAGAAGACCAGCTGTGCTGAAGGACTTGCACTACCTCTACTTTGCCCTCATCCTCTGTGGCCTCTCTGCCGTTGTCATTGTCCTTATTAGTCTCTGCACACCACCCATCCCAGAAGAAAAGGTAAGTGACTTGCAGTGGCACCCTGAGAGCCCCCACTTGATTGCCAAGAATCTCTGAAATCTCTCCTTTTCTTTTCCTCCCATGGTTAAGAGATGGTGTGTGATGCATATGCTGCAAAGAAGCCCTTGCTCCTCAACTTTTTATTCTCCAGATCACACAATGCTAATGCTTCCTGAGGTAGGGAGTGCTTCAAATTGAGTGTGAGTCACCATGCTGTGCTGAGAGCTGGGCAGACACTGCAGCCCTTCATAACTGGGATAGAAAGAAAAGATGAAGGGGGAAGGAGCTGAAATCATATTACAGAGCACTGCTGAGGAGGAATTAAATCTATCTAATTGTAGCATCTACCCTGTTTCAGCAGAGCCAGCATCAATCTTGCAGGCAAACAAGATTAATAGCTTTGACAACGTGGGCATTTAGGAAAATAATGTTTTGTCCCAATGTGATCTCAATTACATTTAATAACTTCAAGTCAGGCATAACTTTCTTTTACTTCATACATTAAAATGGTGCAGAGTTGGGAGGCTTCATATAATAGTACCTTTACGCATCTCCTCTTCCCTGTCTGAAGTTTTAAAGCAGCTGCCAGTAGGAAAAAAAAAAACAACCCTATGTCCAAACAATGCTTACTGGATAGACAGGGGGAAAATAGGACTTTTAAATCTAACTGCATGAGGAAATGAGGGTGATGCCATCATAGCATTTTCTATCTGTTGCTTCCTTGTAACTTGTAAAGAATTAACCAGTTCTATCAATGATTGAATGTTGGTGGTGTCAAAGATACCCAGCTCCTAAAGATTAAATGAAAGCAGGTGCTCAGATAGAGGAAAGGGGGAGGGAGAGAGGGAGAGAGAGAGAGAGACTGTTGGTGTGTCTGCTTGGAGATAAAGTCTCAGCTTTTATTAGCTATCAGAGGATCCACATGGGAGGAATAAATACTGGCAAGGAGGCACCATTAGTTCTGCTGCTTACGTTGTTCACTGCTGCTCAGGGGTGGCCAGATGGTTGCCAGCAATTAATTACTGTGGTTTAATGAGTTCCCACTCATCATCTGACCTGTGATAACTAAACAAGTGCAGTGCTCCCTGCCCACAGCAACTGCAAGACAAGATCCATTAACGTAGCACTGGCAAATAGCAAACATCATACCAGCAGCTCAGGAAATGAAGGAACTGGTCACAGAGCACCTACAGGCTTCTTACTCTGATTTCAAAGGGATAAAAACATTTGAAGTGTATAAAGAGGGGGAGGAGTTCAGGATGAGAACAAATTCCTTAGAGGAAATCTTGAGTATAAATAGGTGAGTGAATAGATGCATGATTTAAGGTGCCTCAAAGAGCCAAGCAGAGAAAAAGTGAGTTTGGGCTGGAAGCAGTTCAGGGAAGAAAGACAGGATGGTCAGGAAGGATAAGGTTTGGTCTGAAACAGCTGTGGGCAGTTATCCTTGAGGAGCTAAGGAGGAGGGGTGATGCCTGGTCCCCCAGGTACATCTGGAGAGCCAGGAAATAAGGAGACATTGATCAACTGCAATGTTGGCCATAAAAAACTACAAGGTGGGCTGTTTTGGGGATGCTTCATGAAGAGAGATGTTCAGGATAATCTTTGGTTAAGCTATGGCCCCCACACAGTGCTGAGTTTAGGACTCAGAATCATAGAATAGTTGGGGTTGGAAAGGACCTTAAAGATCATCAAGTTCCAACCTCTCCACAACTTTCCTGGGCGACCTCTTCCAAAGTTTCACTACCCTCACCCTAAACAATTTCTTTCTTATATCTAGCCTGAATCTGCCTTCTTCCAATTTACATCCATTATTTCTAGTCCTCCCATCACATATCTTGTTAAAAAGTCCTACCCCTGCCTTTCTGTAGCCCCCTTCGGGTACTGAAAAGCTCCTCTGAGATCCCACCTGAGCCTTCTCTTCACCAAGATGAACAACCCCAACTCCTTCAGCCTGTCTTCTGATTATAATTCTGTTGAACAAAACTGATGAGAATTAATGATATTGCTTGTGGAAGTCAGAGACTGGACACAGAGCCTCAGATTAATCATCTGATGATGATGATGGCCATCCATGTCCCTTGTTCCCACCTCGCCTTTGCTTTCTTCTCACCACAAGATGAGCTTGCAGGATATTTGTGCCAGTAAGAGGTAGCTAATTCCCACCAGTAGGAATGTGAGTCTGGCCTTATTTGACTTCAGTCTGATTTTAATTTAGTTTCTACTCTTTATCCCTATATTCAACAGGAAAGTTCTGCTCTTGTTCCTTAAAGAACAATCCAAGTGAAGGGGTGACTTTTGAGCTGAGGTGTGTGCCAGCATTGCTGAGTTGCTGCTGGTCTGGTGTGAAACTGAGTGGACAGCATAAAAACCAACATTTTTCATTTTCCCTCAGCCAGACTCACCCCAAACTTTGCCCTAGATGTAAGTTTGGACCATCACTCCTGGTGGCATGGTTTCTCATGGTGCACTATCTTAACTTAGTCTGTGGTTACCCTGAGATTGACTCAATCACCCTGACTTCTACCTCCTGCACTTCCTTCCCAAAGACCTTTTGTCTGAGTCTAACCCTCTGGTGAGAAACTAGCACTTGAACTTTGGGTTTGGTGTCCTCAGGTTGCTGGGTTTGGGGTTTGCAAGTGGTCAGACCTGTTGGTGAAGAGCCTGTATGTTTCCTGTGGAAGAGGCTGGCAGCAGATGTTCTGGCTGTAGATGTTTGAAGCTCTGCTGCTTCCCAGTCCCACGTGTTGGCCAATTCACTTTATGAGCCTCAGATATTTCTCCCATAAAAATTGTGGGTAGCTCTGCTCTCCCTTTGCTCTGCAGCACTTTGAGACGCAATGATGAAAGAGAACTGCAGACAAACTAGGAATTACACCATTTGTTTTGTCAGGCAAAAGGGAAAGAAAAGAAAAACAAGCCACCAAAGGAAAAAAAGCAAAGAATTACAGTGATGGATCATACTTCAGCAGATGTAAATCAGCAGAGCTCCATTGCCTTCAAAGACCAGGAACAGCTGTTGGGCACAGTTATGCTGCTTTACACCAGCTGAGGATCTACACTGGACAGCTTTAAATATTGAATCTCTGAGCTTTTTCAGATAGCAAATGGAAAAGAGGAGAAGAGAGATTTGTATCTGAAGTTAGAGAGGTACAGCTAATATGCCTGGCTTTAAATGAATTACAGTCCAAGAAGTGCAAGCTGGAGCATTTTCTCCTGCTGTTTTGGACACTCTCCCATCCCCATGGTGATTGATGCTGTGCTGGGAGACAAGTATGCAAAGAATTTGTTTGGTGTGCTCCAGAGTTCATATGTCTTCATTGTAGGTAGTCCATATTGTGTCACAACGTCCTTGAAAACCCTGCAAAAGAGCTCACAATTAAATTGGAGACTGTGAAGCTGAAACACAACTGTCAGGTGCCAGATGGCATTTTGGAACAGAAGGATTTATTCTAGTTTGCAAACAGCAGATGAAAAACTTTGCTGAGTTCTTGCAAACTCCCTTGTCCAAGGAGAATGGGAGGGTGAAAAAGGGAGAGGAGGAGCCTATGAAGCATGAGCAGGTCACCTCCCCAGGGTCAGGGCATACCTGGGCAGTTTGGGTTGGAAGGGACCTTAAAGATCATCGAGTTCCAACCCCCCCTGCCATAGGCAGGGACACCTCCCCCTACATCAGGCTGCTCAGTGCCTTGTCCAGCCTGGTCTTGAACACCTCCAGAGAGGGGGCGGCCACAACCTCTCTGGGCAACCTCTTCCAGTGTTTCACTACCCTCACCCT
Source organism: Turnix velox (assembly GCA_013400935.1). NCBI lineage: Eukaryota > Metazoa > Chordata > Aves > Charadriiformes > Turnicidae > Turnix > Turnix velox. The sequence goes on from VZTY01007816.1 coordinate 39,414, forward strand.
AAAGAATTTCTTTCTTCTATCTAGCCTGAATCTACCCCCTTCCTGACAGGGACAAACCAAGCAGCTTGGTGGCATCAACACTTCCTAACCTCTGCGTGCCCTGACCAAGCCAGACAGAAAGGACTCACCAAGCCCAGGTCCATGGGCTGCCCTGCAGAACCACCACATGACGTGACTTGGGCAGAGAAGCTGCAATCCTGACAACGGGTCAGGCAAAGTCAGGCATGTGCCCAATGAGCATAGAATCATAGAATCATAGAAGTTTGGGCTGGAAGGGACCTTAAAGATCATCAAGTTCCACCCTCCCTGCCATAGGCAAGGACATCTCCCACTAGACCAGGTTGCTCAGTGCCTCATCCAGCCTGGCCTTAAACACCTCCAGGGGTTGAGGGAGCATCCACAACCTCCCTGCCTCCCTGCATGGAAATGAGTATCTCAGATGGGTCACTGACAAAGTAACAGGAGTTTTATTTTTTTTTAATTTTCCATGCACAAATCCAGGCAGGAGTTTCCAGCTGACACAGAACGTTGCATAATTTCCAGAAGATTTATAGCTTTATTTAAATCATTTTCAACCAAGATGAGCACTGGGCAGGGCTAATCTTTCTTGTCACCATGTGCTAAATGGCTCATCTTTCTCAAGGATTTTTTTTTTTTTTTTAAATCACTTTGGAAATGTCACTGGAACACAGCAAAGTTTCAGGGGGCTAAAAAAGTTCCAGAACTATTTTATTTTCCTTATTTTTGATTTTGTCACTGAATTACTTCACATTGCAACAAAATTTGCAAGTGATGGAGTTTACTTGTGGCTCAGGCTCTGATGGGTGGGAGCAATTAACAGTTGAAGGCATCACACACTGGTAACCTCATATCATCTCATTGACCCACTAAGAAGTTGGTGCTTTGACCATGGCCAACCTGTTCCATAAAGCAAGCCATCATCCTAGAATCATAGAATAGTTTCGGTTGGAAGGGACCTTAAAGATCATCGAGTTCCAACCCCCCTGCCATAGGCAGGGACACCTCCCACTACATCAGGCTGCTCAGAGCCTTGTCCAGCCTGGTCTTAAACACCTCCAGAGAGGGGGAATCCACAACCTCACTGGGCAACCTCTTCCAGTGTTTCACCACCCTCACTGTAAAGAATTTCTTTCTTCTGTCGAGTCTAAATCTACCCCCTTCCAATTTACATCCATTGTTTCTAGTCCTCCCATCCGATATCATATTAAAAAGTCCTTCCCCTGCCTTTCTGTGGGACAGGTGAAGCCTCACACCCAAACTCCAACTTCAAGCACAGTTTTATGGCTTTTGGCCACCTTGATGCCCCTCTGTCTCCTCTTTGCCATCTCCAGAAGAACACATGGCAGGGCAGACCAGCAGCATTGTGCAGCCATGGAGGCTACTACTGGATTGCCTACATTTCCCTGACAGATGAGGCTACAAGTGCTGTCTGTGACTGTACCCAGAGAAGTTGATCTTTGCTTCCTCTCTTTTTTTTTAAATTGTTTTTCCCAGTTGACTTAATTACCCTTCCCTGTTGAAGGGCTGCCATTCTGGATGCAGATCATTAGATCATGTCAATCAAATTAACCCAGCAAAATAGGAAGCTGTTTCTTGAGTGTCTACTAAAAGATTACTCCTGGTAGAGACAGGGATGAAACAGGTTAATTTAAAAAGCACAATTGAAAAATAAAAAAAATAGATTAATTCATGCTTTTCAACTCCAACTGGAAGGTACCAGCCTTGATGTGGGCACCTGTGCAGAAGGGAGGTTGGAGAAGGTGAATGAACAACCACCACCCTAGGTCTCTCAGCACCATCTTGATCTCTGTTCCCCCCCCCAGAGTGAGGAAGGTGACTGGTGTCCCAGTTGGCAACTGGTAGGCAATAACCTGTTTGTTCTCTGTCCCACCTTGCAGCTCGCTTGCCTGACATGGTGGACAAGACACAGAAAAGCACCTGCCATTGACCTGAAAAATTACAAGAGTGAAGAGGTCCAGATCAACCCAGCCAATGGAGAGGGTGACTTGGTGGAAGACACAGAGCTGGGTGATAAGGAGGAGGCAGGTAGGCTGGTGGGCCATGGACAAACACACTCATGTTCATGTGATTGCCCAGCCAAGACCTCAGGTGGCCAAGAAGCCACCTGTTGCATTCACAGGAACTGTGTTTGCTGTATTGAGGCTGTGATCAGAGAAAGCTTTGTGTGTTTTAGTCCCTCCCCATGTATCTTCACGCCACAGTCCTCTGAGAGGCTCAGAAGAGCTGCCATTACTGAAAAACAAAGCAAACCATTCAGGAAAAAGTTTTCCCTTCTCCTCAAGTTGTTTTCCCTGGCAAACTCCTTCAGTCCAGCTCTGCTCAAGTCTCAGGGTTATTTTAGCACTTAGGGGGATGCTGGGCTCCTTATATAGGAGTCACTGCCCACTTCCAGACATCTTGTGCTGCTGGGACACTGCTCCTCACCCCTTGTTAGAGTCTGAAGGGGGCCATGAGACACTGGGAACAGATGTGTGTGTTTTATGGACATCAGAGGATGAACCTCCAAGCCTTGGTTGCTCTTTTACATTATGACAAAAAGTATCTTTCATCCTCCCTTAGGATATAATAAAATTCAGACCCAAATTGCTTAAATAGCTGTGTCCTACCAAGGGTATTAAATAGCAGGAAGGCAAAAGAGTCAGATGAACTTAAAAAGCTGTCAGGAGACAGAACAATATCAGGAGTTGCTACATAGGCAAGTTCTTTTCAGAGTGGACAGAGATTTATTCTACAAATCTATTTTAAAAAATTGCAGTTTTTCTGGTTTTGAGCTTAACCTTCCAAGGTCACAGAGCAGAATTCACAGAAAAAAAAGGCATATACACAAGATTTCTTCACTTTTTCCTTATGCTGGTCAGTCTAAAGGACACTGATTAGCTAAGCTAAAAAAGAGAATAACTAAAGAAATATCTTAGTATTTTATTTTTCCTAACAAGTAAGTTTGGATTTAAGTTGAATCCAGCCATTGGATATTATTTATTATTACTTATCAATTCCTACTTAACTAGCTCAGATTTTTATAAACAAATGTCTTGGTATTTTGGTAATTAGTAGTGATGGGAGAGGAAATGTGAAACACAGCAGCTGACAGTTTAATGAGGGTTTTTTTGGGGGAGGGAGTAACACCTTCTTCAAGGCTTTATGACATTCTGCAAATAAAAAAAAAAAAAGGTTATATTTGGAAAGAACAACAAGGGAAATGCACCCAGCACAGGGCTGATAATTAAAACACAAACTTCACCCAACACGTCATGTGGAATAAATAAGCCAGGTTGTCTCCAAATGGACCATTACACTGTCAGAAATTTGGGGAAGTGGATGGAAGTCAGGTTGGGGAGAAGACGGATGAGGTTTGTTAATTAACTAATGAACTACTGGTGCTGCAATCAACCCAATGCAATCAACCCATCATCACCCACTCAAAGTGCATCTCAATCCCCACTGCAGCTTGGCAAATATGTCTCTAAACCAGTGGAAGGAGGGAGGGAAGAATCCCAGCTCAATGCTAACACCCATTTTTGGTCTATCTCTCATAGCAGCCAAGCCACCCTGCTGGAAAATGCTCTACTTGTGGTTCTGTGGTTTGTCCACTGGTCCCACACCCACCCTGTCCCCAGAGGAGACAGCTGCTTTGGAGCAGAGACTCACCAGCATTGAGGAGAAGCCCCTGTGGAAGACTGTTTGCAACATTAATGCTATTCTCCTGCTGTCCATTAATGTCTTTCTGTGGGCCTATTTTGGCTGAGGTAGGGTCAGGCTTCTCTCAGGAGTCCTCATCTTCATGTCTTAGCGAGAGCCATCAGGTGATGGAGACCCTGGTGGTGGTCCCCAGAGGCACCTGCACTTATTGGCTCATGGAGGCACTGCTTGCTGGAAATGACTGTGGGGGCTCAGCTTCTCCATAACATGTGGTCAAGATACTGCCCAAAACTGGTCCCATCCAGAATGCAGGGGGCTGGAGCAACTGCCTTTTGAAAACAGGCTGAAGGAGTTGAGGTTGTTCAGCTTGGTGAAGAGAAGGCTCAGGGGGACCTCAGAGTAACTTCTCAATACCTGAAGGGGGCTACAGAAAGGCAGGGGTAGGATTTTTAACAGAATACGTGATGGGAGGACTAGAAATAATGGATGTAAATTGGAAGGGGGGAGATTCAGGCTTGACATAAGAAAGAAATTCTTTAGGGTGAAGGTAGTGAAACACTGGGAGAGGTTGTGGATGCCCCCTCAATCCCTGGAGGTGTTTAAGGCCAGGCTGGGCAATGCACTGAGCAGCCTGATGTAGTGGGAGGTGTCCCTGCCTATGGCAGGGAGGTTGGAACTCAGTGATCTTTAAGGTCCCTATTCTGTGATTCTCTGAGTTGTGGGGACAGCAGAGAGGTCATCTTTTAAGGATGTAGAACTGTGCCCAGCTAGGAGCAAAGACTTTGGAAAGTGCAGCTGTGGCTTATCTTCTTGCTCCCCTTGTGCTGACTGCACCACAGTTCTATGGGAAAGGTTTTCCCATACACTACTGTGGGACAGGAGATTTAAGCATTACTTGTGTTTTTTTCATACTGCCAAAATGCAGGTGGCAGTCAATGTGTGAAACAATTAGCACAAGAAGGGCATCTTTGGCTTCAACAGTCACCCCAGGACCTGTGCTGGACTCTTTCTGTCCACCAGGATTCATCAGAGGTAGGGACGTCTCTGCTGTTCTCAGGGACTTCTCTGCACTATCTGAGCCCTCTCACCCTGCCCACTCTGCCACCTGATGGTGGGTCTGAGCCTGTTCACTCCTCAGGCCAGTCCTGGGCAGCATTCCCGGGCAGCATTCCCAGCAATAAAGGTGCCTTAGTAACATAGTCAGCTCTGACTTTGGGTCATTGTGCTTCCATATCCTGCAGTGACACACAAAACTTTCCCTGGGACCACACTCACCTGGTTGTGGCAGAGAAAATAACCCTCCATGGGACAGGTCTAGGGCTGGAACTTGCTTTCTTAACCCAAAGTGACCTTTTTGAAGCAGTTAAGTTCCCCTTCTCTCCGCAATCAACCTCAAGCCCCTACAGACCTGCGGAATGGATGAAATCCTCTCTCCCTTGAAGTCAGTAATCATTTTGCCATTGTCTTCAGTGGAACCAAAATTTCATCCAGTAGCTTCATGCTGACCTTCCTAGGTGCCACATTGCCTTCATTCAAGACAATGCAACTGCCTCTGTGCTCCTCAACACTTGATGCTTTCATGTTCTTCCATGTACATCCCAGACTTTGCCTTTACAGGCTGTCTGTCTGGGGTCAGATGAGTGTGAGAATTAGGGAGCTCTAAAGGAAATGGGATGCTACAGCCCCAAGTAGGAAAAGATTTCTGCTGATGCAAATGAGTTTCTGAACCAGCCTGTACAAGCATTTAGTTGTGTGCTTCTGTTTCTCTGCACCTGCCATAAATCTGTACCAGCTGGAGATGATGTTTACAATTAGATCTTGTGCATCCTATATTAGAAGGAGTCTTCCTCTTACTGCTCAGTAACACTTTTATGGAGTCTTGTAAAGAACTCACCTACCTAGTTTATATGTTCATAAACTGGTCTGTGTACCACGACCACTGGGTAATTTAGTGGGGCNCTGTTTCTCTGCACCTGCCATAAATCTGTACCAGCTGGAGATGATGTTTACAATTAGATCTTGTGCATCCTATATTAGAAGGAGTCTTCCTCTTACTGCTCAGTAACACTTTTATGGAGTCTTGTAAAGAACTCACCTACCTAGTTTATGACATGTTCATAAACTGGTCTGTGTACCACGACCACTGGGTAATTTAGTGGGGCTAGAACCTTGCAAACCACCTCCAGAGAAGGAGAAGGCAGTACCCAACTGTCAGTATCTTTGGTGCTTGGGCTTTCCTCCTGGAAAAGCTTAAAATTGCTTTCTAAAGCTGCCTCAGTTGAAGAAATCTAAGTTCTTAAATGCCTGTTGAAGGCTATGGAGGAAGTTTTTTTTGTTTTGAGAGGCACATGAAGTGTGGAGCCTGGGTCAAGCCCCAGGTGCTGCAGCCTGAGCTGCTCCATGCCAGGAGCAGCTTCTCCACCAGCATCACTCTCAAGAAAACAAGGATGACCTGTGTCTCCATTCACAGCCCCAAAACCAAGGAATGAATGAATCCTCGGTAAGGGGGGAGGTCTGGAAGAGTTTTTAGCAGCAACATGGGAAGCTGGAGCCCAGTGGAACTGGGGTTTGGGTGATGACAGCCTCAGATGTGGTGTCAGGCTCCTGAGGAGCCTTTCCTGGGGAGCAGGCTGTCAGCACTCCAGCAGCCTCACTCCTCACAGCCTGTGATGGATTGCAATATCCTAAAGAGAACACATCTCTCTGGGAGCTGTAACCAATACACAAGTCCATTGGCAGCAGATGTTATTAATGATGCCAATACATATTTTCTTATTAATCTTCCACCCTGGGCCCGTGTCTATCTGCAAATGATTATAATTCGTTTTCCTGACAAATCTATCAAGATCATTTATTACTGTTGGGCAAAGGATCTTCTCTTAAACAAAGATTAATAAGGCTGCTTTTTTTTTTTTTTTATCTGCCCGGCTGAGCTGAAGGAAATGAAATTAACAATGAACCTTACAAACATGTCAGCACTTTAATTTACCAGAAAATATTTTAAAATGATATTTAAAAGAATAGACGCCACGGTGGGCACGGGTTAGTGCAGAGAAAAGAAGCCACACACATTGGAGGTGTTCAAGACCAGGCTGGACAAGGCACTGAGCAGCCTGATGTAGTGGGACGTGACCCTGCCTATGGCAGGGGGGTTGGAACTCAATGATCTTTAAGGTCCCTTCCAACCCAAACTATTCTATGATTCTATGATTCTATTTTAAAGAGGTGGAGAGTAAGCCAGCAACCAGGGCAGTGTGGTTTTTTTGGGCTCCTTGCACTTGTTTTCTGGGACAATGAGGGAGCAGTGCCCACATCCTGCTTGATGCCACAGTTGAGCTCCTGCTTGGGTGAACTGTAGCTGAAAAATCAATTTTTCTGGGTTAAAGCAGAGCTTGCCTGTGATGAGAAGCTCTCAGCCTTGCCCTCCCTCAACTCCTACACAGGGAAAAGCTCTTGGAAATTCTTCAGGGTGAGGGTAGTGAAACAGTGAGAGAGGTTGCCCCAGAGAGGTTGTGGATGCCCCCTCAATCCCTGGAGGTGTTTAAGGCCAGGCTGGACAAGGCGCTGAGCAGCCTGATGTAGTGGGGGGGGTC
>VZTY01007817.1:0-19078 GCA_013400935.1 Turnix velox
GTTGACGATAATGCTGAAATTTCCTTCCAATACTGCAGTGCTCACAAGAATCCCCACATGCTTAAATTGATAAATGAAATGCTTATAATACATGATTATTAGGAACATCTTTAGTTTAAATTTTTTAATGAATCAAAATGCAGAGGAGGATCATCAGTTCTGCTAAAGCTTAATTACTCTGAAGAATGCTATGGATTTGGGTTTTTGCAACCTATCAAGGTTACGACAAAGGTGGTGAAACATCTTAATGGGTAATTCTCTTTCCCCTCTGGATCCAGGGGAAACTTAAACTGAAAAGTAAAGAATCACTGGAATTTGGACCACAAAGTATAGTTAATTTCTAACAAGTAACACAGCTCTACTATAAAATTTACAGGTCTTCCTTGAGCAAGTATTGGGTGATGCTTTATGTACTTTATAAACCTCAGCTACTTCCATCCACAGTAATTCTTTTTTATTTCATTGGATTTAAGAACTTGAAAATTGGCTAGAGCCAAAACGTTTAGGACCTGATCATCAACGTTTGAGTACTATACTCTGTTCTTAAAGTATATCACCTACAGTGCAAATTATGTGGACCAAAAAATAAATCTATGTATTCCATAACAGCAGAAGCCACTGATTTCACTACTTGACATTAATGATTGTATATAGTAAATACTTTTAGATCCTTTGTGCAACAAGTAGGGATGCTGATGGAGTAGCAGAAGATGGAACTGGAAACAACCACAGCTAGTCATGGGTCCCCGGTCTCCCCAGATAGTCTCCGTTTTCTTTTTCAGCAAATTCAAACATTTTCATTTCATATTTGAAGATGGGGATGCAACTGGGTTTGACAGTGAGGGACCCAGATGTGGTAGCTCAGCATCCACATCCTAATCACAAGACCTACCAATCCTCAAAGATGAAAACTGCACACTCAGCTCATTCTCTGAAGTGCTGATTCACCAATGGATGCAATGTGGGGAACACAAAGAACTGGAGATCACATGGCTAGTACCTCATTGCAATTACATGGACATGGTGGAATAGCTCACATGACTAGAACACTGTCATGGATGGCTATGTCCACTTTAGGAATGACAGGCCAGCAAGGTGAGGTGCTGGAGTTACTCTTTGTGTGAAAGAGCATCTGGAATACATCTAGCTCTCCTTGGAGGCAAACAAAGGTAGAGTTAAGAGCTTGGGGTAAGAATTAAAGGGCAAGGGAATAAGAGAGACACAGTTGTGGGTGTTTACTGCAGGCCACCTGATTAGGATGTGGATGCTGTTGAGGCCTTCTGCAGACAGCTGAAGGTAGCTTTGCAATTACAGTGGGGGAGTTAAATCACCGTGACATCTGTTGGAAAGACTACGCAGCCAGGCATGGAGAGTCCAGGAGGTTTGTCCAGTGTATTGTTGATAACTTTTTAACTAAGATGTCGAGCAGCCAATGAGGAGAGGTGTACAACTGGACCTAGTAATGAAAAACAATGAGGGACTGGTTGAGGACGTTAAGGATGGAGGCAGCTTTGACTGTAGTGATCAAGAGAGTTCAGGATCATGGATAGTACACACAGAACAATTAGCAGGATTGCAACCCTGGACTTCAGGAGGGTTAATTCTGATCTCTTCAAGAAACCACTTTGAGAAATCCCACAGGATAGGGCTTTGGAAATTACAGGACCCCAAGAGAGTTGGTTGATATTCATATACTACTTTCACCAAACATAGGACCAGTGCTTCCTTAAGAGTGTATTCATATGAAGTGTATGCTCAAAGAATGCATATGAATACTATACAGTCATAGTCGAATCCAAATTAACTCTTTAGTATTCAATTAAACCCAGTCATTCTTTTACAGAAATCTATATAACATGGGAGCATTTTTGGCTGTCTTTTGCTTTGGTTTTGCTGTTTCAGATTCAGTTAGCATAGACCAGGCATCAGTAACAGAACAGGGATTTTTGCAGGATCTTTCATCCCTCTGTCTATCCACCTCCATCACCAAGTTGTCAGCTGAGAAACTGTTACCACCTGCATACCCAAAAGTATAGCCCAGATACTGGAAAGGTACTCTGTTGTTTCTGAATGTCAAATTAATTAGGATCACAAGAACAAAGCAGGAGACAAGTCGAGGACAGGGAGGACACTAAAAATTCTTCTCAAAAGAAGCATAGGTTCCTACCTGTCACATTGCCAAATAAGGCTTGAGCAACAAGGAATCCTCAACCTCATCTCTTTATAACTCACATCACACCAGCATCATATTCATGCGTTGTCAGAAGCTTGAGTGAATTCAACCATGACATTATTGAATGAACAGACTTTTCTGGTGACTATGATAGAGAACTATACCAGGCTAATTGAAGAAAAGAGCAGTCCTCCCAGTCCCTCAGTAAATTCAAGCCTGCAAGGAGCTACATAACTTGCTATTTTTAATTTCAAGATAATTAAAATACTCCCCACAGTCTTAGAGTTCCCATAAGAAAAATAAAATAACCTTCCTTCTTTTAATTTTTAAATTTGAATTGTTTCACTACAGACATAGATGATCTAATACATGAAGTGGAATAACTAGGCCACTAGTGAGGACACAGTTGTGGTTACCATACCCAGGTTGATCTATATTGTAAAAAGCCTAACAAGCAGTGACACTGTTCCACATCTATGAGACATACTATGTTTACTTAAAAAGCAACTAGAGATGTATAAAGCAAACCATAATTTTCAGAGTGTGAAATGAGATTTAAGTAATCACTTTGGAAATGCTGCAAATTTTATTCCTGTCAGCTGAATCTGAAATGCAAAGAACTGAAAAATTCTCTGTCCTTCCAAATGAATTCTTAGGAAAAAGTAAAAAATTACACCATTTGAATTTTCCATATTATCAAAATAAATGTATTTTAAATTGACAGAAATATGATATTCCATGTGATTTTTACATTTAGGCAAGAAATGAATGCAATGGAATAAATCAATATTTTTCTATTAATTTTAAGAACTGCACAAATATTAAGAAAAGTATTTTTTTTTATCTTCAAGAAGTTCAGTTGAAGTTTGGCTTGTGCCAGAGTGTTACAAGCTCATTAGAAGAATGGTAAACTAAGTAACTGCACATTATTATAGTTTGGCTCTATCACTCATGTTGTAAACATATGCATTATTCAAAATTGCATAGAAATGCTGAATAAAATTAAGCTTAAATCAGACCCCTGATGAACTCAATTTGAAATATCCCAATTTGATAAGTTGTATTCTTACTGATATGTTATTTAAAGTTCTCTCAAATAGTCTTTCTTCAATTGTATATATACTCACTTCATTTTAGTTTTGCAGGCTGCATTTCTCTAGTTTAGAGATACATCTAGAATATATTCTTATAAGCAAAGATACACTGCTTCTTGTCACTATTAGCCTCAGGAAAAAAAAATCAGAAAAAATCAGAATAAAAGGTGTCATGTATACGTTGCCTTTTTAAGAAAAAATGCCGTTCTTCTCCTTTTTAATCTATACATAATTCATCTTGGGATCCTACTAGGAATCAGATTTTCTTAAAACATTTGTGGATTTTATTTCATGGTTTGCTTTCAGTGAAATTCTGTGCTCATCTACACTTGTGAATTTTCCCTCATTCTCCCTTTTTCCTAGTTGACTATGAATTGATGTACCTCCTCATGCACATTTATCAAGACATCTCTGGTACATCTAACTTATGTGAATAATCCTTAATCTAATTTCTCTTGTTAAAACTGGGATCATTAATAAGTGGAATCTATTTGAAAAGCGTTAATATGTCTTTTCCTAATGTGAGAAACCAAAATCTGTTACTCATAAGAGTGGGTACTCAGAGAATAAATCATACTACTGCTAAAGACTGAGGCAAAGGAGGCATTAAGTACCTCAGCCTTCTTGTTCTTTGTCACTCTGGTACTTTCTTCATCCAGTAAAGTATGGAGATTCTCCTAAGTCCTCTTCTTGTGGTCAGCATAATTGTAGATGGGTTTTTTTGGTTGTTTTTAACATCCTAAGCCATGCTGAGTTCAAGATGGGCTTTGGTCTTTCTAATTTTCTCTCTACCTAGCCTTACAATATCTCTGTAGCTTTTGTGAGTGACCTGACCCATTTTCCAAAGGCTGTAGACCCTCCCTTTATCCTTGTGTTGCAACTATACCTCTCTGTTCAGCCAGGTCAGTCTTTTCCTCCAGCCACTGGTTTTGCAGCTCATGGGGACATACTGCCCTGTGCTTTTAAAAATTCCTTCTTGAAAATCATACAGCCTTCCTGGAGGCATTTGCCCTTCGTGGCTTTCTCCCAGGGTACTCTGTCAATCACTCTCTTGAAGAAAGAGCGAAGTCTGCTTTCTGGAAGTCCGTGGTGGCTGTTCTGCTGGACCTTCTCCTAGCTTCCTTGAGCATTCAAAATGCGGACTGTTTACAGTCTCCTCTAACATGGGCACTAAAGATGCAGGCTCAAGAAAAAACTAAAGAAAAGATAAAATCTGTAGCCTTTCATGCAAGGGGCCATAGACCTTTGAAGCTCTTTACTGAAAGATGCTGAACAAGATAAAATTGTAAGTTTCAAGGAGGTACTGGACAAGAACAACAGTTCTGTTAACAGTTACTTCACCAACTACAACAGCAAATGCCCCTGCTCTGAGAACTGCTGAAGGCTGCAAACCTGGGAGCTGGTGCAGACAGGGAAGGTAGAAAGTGTAGTTGCTTGCCCTCTTAATTTTTTCTCTCAAGGGGAACAGAATACTCGGGCCTCAGCAGAGCTAGCTGTTATACTGGGTCAACATGGTCATGCTATGTCTAGTTACATCTACCCAATATGTAAAAGTGGCAGAAAGTATTTCAGCTTCTTCCAGCTCTTTGCTTTGTGTTCACCTCCATTATGAAGCAATTCCTCTTTCCACCCTTTTAAGTTTAATGTTTAATTTGTTTAATGCAACCTTTTACCAATGCTTCTTTGGTTGTTAGTTGCAGTGAAGGTGTAGCTGCAGCATATAAGATGCTTTCCATAGACTGACACGTGTCAAATCATAGCTAAATGCTTGTGTAGTGTCACAAAGTATCTGACATGACATGGACAGTACTGTGGTCATGCAGAACAATTCTTTTTTCCTTCAGATCTCATATAGCAGTACAATGGCCTTTCACTTCATATACAACCTCACACTTTAAAAATTATCATGTTTGTGTATCTACAGCTGTTGGGTCAAACTACACTGCAGTAATGTATGGATTCATTAGGCATTAAACTGAGCAACTTCACAAGTATTGTGAAGTTCACATGAGAAAGTTAGGTATCTCCAGAGTGAAATTACACATCTGAAGAACAATTAAAAATATTGAGTTTATTAGTGTGTTTCTGAAATAATGGTAGCAATTAAGCCTTTTCATTAAGTCATCCAGAAAACATGATTTTTTAAAAGGTTTTTACTGATGCATACTTGTTCTCATGTTAATTGAACTGTGTAAATCAAATATTACATCAAGAAACATTATTAAACTGCAATTTACAATATAATAATTAGAAAAGAATGACACTGTAGCAATGAATGTTCCTAACATAGAAGTTCCTAACAAAGAATCACTTGTAGAAAAAAACAAGAACCAATATATAAGAACATTAACTTTGATGTTTTATTTTGATGGCAACAGGTTGATATTAAATTTTTGTTGTAAAATAATGCTATTTCTATTAAACGAACTGAACTGCCAGGGTCAGAAATAATTTTATTTTAAACATTTTATGGAAAATAATGTTATGATATTTTGGATGCACCATCTTGCCGAAGAGTAAAGCATTCCTACCAGGCTTTACTAGATCATATTTTATTATACCATGTGACACTAATGAAATACTGAATTCCTGGACCAATGAGCTGTAGATGATTCTGGAAAAGTGATACTTCCCTCACAAAACCCACCTGTAACCCACCTGTAACAGAAATAAATGTTATTCATAATAGATTGAGGATATTATGATGAGCTTAAAGAAGCTCTTGTTCTTCTAAAAAACCTGTTAGCAGTTCCTCCGATTTATTTTACTAGGCTGGCATAAATATAGATGCATTTCTGATTGACCTGCAGTGGTGCAATATCTTTATGATTAACCTGATATAGTAGATCATGTGTGATGGGCTTGAGCAACTATCAAATGACTGTAATCATGCATAAAGGTAAGCATATGTAACAGACTTGGCAGAATCAGGACCGAGAGAAAATTATCTTTCCAGATGATAAATTTCATAGATATCAGGTGTTCATTTAGGATTTAGAAGGATGTCATTTTAGACACATAATTTTTTAATCATAAATTCTCCCTGTCCCAAAATGTATTCAAATATGGGAAATAATTATTGATCCATTGCCAGTTGTCAATAGTTGCTGAGCTTTTTTCACACTTCATTAACTAAGTTTACAGATTTCTAAATAAAAACCTAACTGAAATTCTGATCTGCTTTGCAGCAAAATCAAATCAGGCATGAAAACCAGCAATTTGAAAAATGTAAAACTAAGCATCTTAGCTACAACAGCTGAATGAGGTGATATTGATTCTGATACTGTACCATCAGCTGAAAAAGAAAATCCTCTCCCCAAATGTCTGACTCTTGCTATAAAGAAGGAATTGTAGAGAAATAAAGAAAAAGACTTGTCCTGATCTTCTAATAGCAAGTTTTTTTCATTTACTGTCATATCTATTTAGTCTGCCTAAAGATAAATTATATAATGTACTCATAGAATATAAAGAAGGTGAGAAAACAGTGATTTTGACAGTTTTTCCTCCTGTGAGGTCAAGCTCAGAAAAGTTAGCATGGAAGTTATTGTGACTTGGGGATATTAAATACTTGAGTTTAAATAGCTGAAAGATAAGGATAATGTAGTCTGCTCTGGACTGTGTTAAGAAATGAAGCAGAGAATTGCAAGTAAATTTGTATAGCCCATAGTATAATGTGATAACAACCACAACCACGTTTGTAAACAAAACATTATCCTGCTTTATTATAGTTTATTTTCATCGGCTGGAGAGCCTATGCTTTACTGATGTTCAGTAATGAGATCATTCCAAAATGTTAATTTTGACAACACGTATTTTATTCCTACAGAACTGCATTTTAAAGTCACTAATAATTTGAATTTTAAAAGAAAAACTTAAGATATTATCTGAAAATAAATTAAAGAAAAACAAACAAGTACTATACTTGCTCCTTTTCCTAAACAAAGAATTTGTATGACATGAGCTTATGACATTTTACCTAAAGAGCTGTTTTCTTCTCCAAGAAGCTTTGGACAAAATAAAAACACATCTGCTTCTTAAAAGTTGAAACCCAACTTGCTTTTGTAACTGGGTAAATGGGGATTGAATGGATCGCAAAATGCTGTGTTGCCTTAGTTTTATTGCGTTCTAACATGTGTTCCCACTATGAAAGAAATACAGAGTCCAATTGTCCTTTGAGTTTATTAATCTCTCCTTATACACTGATTTTCAGGCTCCAGCACCAAACTATTCCTGTGTCAGTGAACTGATGAAATCCCACAAAGAATCAAACAATTCCAGATATCAGTCCCTGCACCACAGTGTTAATGGGACTTGAAGAAAGTCCTCTGCACTCCAGAAATCTTGCCTCTTTCTCCTCAATTGTAATGAAAGTTTATGGAGTCCCTGTAAAGTCCCCAAGTACCTCAAAGATTACCTCTCCCTTTCTCCCTGAAATAAAATTTTGTAAATAGTATGTACTAAATTAATTCTTAGAAATTACCTGTTGCAACAATTTTGAATGGAACTGTTTTCACACTATAATTTCATACATTCAGAAAACATTGGAAATTCCATCTTAAGGTTTTATCATAAATATGGGAAAAGTTAGATTTTTTTTGTACTAAATTAATTCAATAGTATTTCCATCAAGCAATGACAATCAATGTTTAAACAGCTATCTTTGAAATTTTGCCGTTGATGTAGAGGATGTAACATCAAGGAATTGCCAGTTCATAATACAAAATACTTAAATGTTTCATCATTCACATTTTAGCTTCACTTGGTAGATTATTCTTTGTCACTGTAATTCCCTTTGATGTATTTAGGTAAACTTTATCTCAAAGTCCATTGAATTTGAAAGGAGCATCAAAATTAAAAAACTGCAATATCCCTCCTTTCCAATATATCACAACCACTATTTTAGTCAGTGCACACATACTGTGTCAGTGTACATTTAAAAATTGCTAGCTGTTCAGTGGAATATGGATTTGGGATTATGTATTTTCTGTTTAGTTTGGAGTTTCTCTTTCTGTTTTGCTTTTTATTTTGGGGGATGGGGTGGTGTTTGCTTGGTTTTGGTTTAGATTTTTTCCTTTTTTCCTGGTTTTTTTTTTTTTTTTTTAAAGCAGGTCATAGAGTTTCAATACTGCATGAACTACCAATATTAGTGTTATGCCAGTGTAGAGCTTACCATTGGCTAATATGCTTTGCTAAAACTTACTTTGTGTGTACATACATATGCACATATGATGTTATCATTTTATAGCTCAAATGTGTAGCATCCAAATTCTAAATACTAAATAGCAATAAATAGCAATAGGAACAGTAATAGTATTAATAGTAATAATGTTGAACCTTTACTACATTGGAGAAGCCTCAATAATTTCTTGTTCGTTTCTAAAAGCCATGGAGCATAGAAGAACTTTGAATATTTTTAAAGAAGTGAAGTAGGAAATACTGTAAGTCATAAAATCTCATGAATACCCTTCACACTCAAGTCCTTTATGGTTTCCTTAGCTGTCAATTCCCTTCAGGCCAATGTCAAGGCAGGGGACTGAAGTGCTTTATTCTTTTTTTACTCCAGTCATTACTCCAGCACATCTGTGTTTCTGGTTTGCTCAAGATGAACCTGCACTTGGATGATAAAGAGTCTGTTCAGATTCACCAGTCTTGTGACAATAGATGCTGTCCTTTCTTTTAAAATTAGATGACATGTTACTTTTCGATGTATGGTGCATCAAATAATATCAATATCATCATTCCCATTAAAACAACCTTATTTCTTTACAGATCCCACTTCCAGTTATATTCATCCCTGGACAATTACACTCTACCTGTCTAGTGAAAAAAAAATCACAACAATGAACCAAAACCTAAGACACTTTTAAATGCAATTTCTGTACAAAAATTGTTATTTTTATCCTGCTTGCTGCTACTGATTGACCCTCAAGATCCTGTAACATAAGACAGCTGTTGCATTTCTATAAATTCTATGAATGCTACTACAGTCCTTATTTTGTTAGCTCTCATCTTTTCCTGTTGAAATACGAGGATACCATTCACCATGAGCAGAGAGGCTACATTTTGCTATCAAGAAATTAATTCTCTTTACATGGTATAGCATTTGTCTTACTTAAGTCATGTGGGAAAAAACTGCATCATAAAAGATCCACACAATATACAATATATTTAGTGTATGTTTGAAAACTCCAATGTTTTGAATCTATTGCTCTTTTTCTTTCTGATTCAACTGACACAAAATATATTCCAGGTATTCATGGTGACTTTAAAAGTTTTTTTACAGCAAAATTTTAATCACCTCTTATTTTAGCTGAGCATGCTTTTTCACCCTTAGATAAAAGATGACTGAATTATATGACTCAATCAGGAAATGCCTAGTGGGATTTTCAGTGGATATGCACTCAATAAAAACCCATACCACCAGGTTCATCTCATGCAAAAAAACCCAGGAACATGCAACTGTCACAAAGAATTGCTTTCATGACATTGACTTCACTGTCTAAAATCATATATTCAAGTCTCGGTAACTATGTTTCAAGTGCTTGTGAATTCTCTTGCTTCAACCTCTTAGGAATTTTTAAAGCTGGTTGTATTTTTAAAAAACTCTGTCACAGGTAATTCATTTCGTTTTACTATTATCCCTTGGTGTCCAGAAAAAATAATTTCCCATTAATAGACATTAAACAACTCAGCTCTCCTTGATGACCCATTAAGCCATTGCAACTCTGCATGCTCACTTTTCTAAAACTAGACACCTGTAAAATTATTTATAAAGGTCTTCATCTGTCCACAACTGGGAAGCAGGTAGAAGGCCATCCCAAGACTTACTCATCTAACAGCCTTCAAATGTCTCTTCTGTGGGTTTCTCATGGATACAAAAGCATATCTACACAAATTGTACTATCTGCAGCACCGAGCAGCAAAGAGGGAACAGGCCACTGTGCTTATCTCTTTGGAGTGTGACTGCTGCCAGTTCCTTTTACCCTCTAGCATTTCAAGGGCATTGCAGAGTGAGTGCTTTCCAAACTTGGTTGCAGACTCTGTACACAAAATGTATACTTTGCTATCTAAACCCAAGGACTTGGTGTCACTAGGATGAGATTTACAGGCTAAAATCCAGGTACTTCTTTTATCTAATGGGGTGTCAACTGTTGCTCATAAAGATAATTATGGGGACCTAACCTGAAATAAAGCATATATGGAATGAGAGCCATTATTAACAACTTTTACCTTGTCAGGCTTCTGAATGAAATATGATTATTAAATTAACCTTAAGAAAAAACAGACTCTTTTAACTCTTAGAAGCCAATGCCATCCAGCCTGATCACATGAATTTATCATTCCTCCAAGGGTTGATTCAAGTAGCAAACTTTCAGCATAGACTTTCAGCATAGAAAGGTGTGACATGAAAGACAAAGGCCTGATAGTTGCTGATATGGTATGAGCAGTAAGTAGGAATAACAAACTATCCAGAAAAGCAGCACTTGAAATGTATGTTTTCCTGATTTTTTTGCACCGAGGCAAGTTTCTTCATGCTCACTCATACAGAAGAATTTTTATTTTAGTAAATTTTTTTCCTTCCCTCAGGACCTTTCCGAGGCAAATAAAATGGAATTGAATCTATGTGGGGTGATTTCTCAGTTTTGTTCCTAAACCTTCTTCAGCATTTTCTACAAATGGCAGTTACATTACCACATCACAAAGCTCAGAATTAACCAACATTTACTAATGTGTCATGCCCACAGACAATAAAACTGAATTAATAAATCCTAATTAATTTCTTTCTAATGCACAGAGGAAATCAGGCTACCTCTAACAATTTAAAGGCATCACAGAAATCATGGAGATGCGCATTGGTGAAAGGTTGAGAAAGCAGATAACTTCTTACATTTCTTGAGGAATTCATACGTGCCGATGCCATTTTGTACCCTCCCCCGTAACACACAGGGCACAAGAACTTCCAGCTATGTGAATTAGTATCACTCTTCCATCTCTGCATCTTCATTCTCCTTTCTAAAACATATGTTTTCCTTCTCCATGAAACAGCACTAAACATAGTGTGTGATGAATAACTGATAGAGAAAATCTGATCATGAGACTGGTTGAAGCTTTTTGCCTGTTTTCTCAGACATCTTTGTTCCCTCTGAATGCTATTCTGCTTTCATTCTACACCTTTGTTCCTTTAGAATGGCTTTTTTTCTCTGTTTACCATGTTCTTCAGTGACCACACACTTTCAGTTCAATAACTTATTCATTTTTTTTCTAAGTTGCACTCAATGTATTTGATGAAGGAATCAATCCAGGACCATAGGAAGTTTTTTTAGTCACAGCTCCATTCCCTCCATTCAAGTCTTTTCTACATACATCAGTTTTATTTTGAATACTGAAGACAGCAAACAGTAAATTCACCAGAGACTTTTATAGTCCTATTCACTTCTGTTACGGGTAGGATGTGTTCATTGTCTAAACTGCTGTAAGAGTCTGAAGAGTCCTACAGCCTTTTCCTCAGTGATATCACAAGTAAACCCACATTTATTGACAGTTAGAGGAGATTTCACTGGTGGAGTTTGTTCTCCACCTTAAATAAATATCAGCTATATTTTTAGTTTCAGTTTAGAGACCAAAGACTACCAATAAGTTATTTCTGTGCCATGGAAAACATTTCCATAGCTTGTTTTTGAATGCAAGTAGGAAAATACAACTATATAATGCTTTATAGAGCAAGAGATAGTCCAGCTATTTGCAATACTACTGCTGAAAAAAATATTTTTAAGTCTCTTGCCCAATTTATATATTGGAAAATGCGTTAGCAATTACTTGAGAAGGATTTGAAGGAATGAATAAGGTGACTCTCACTTGAAATTCACATTTTAAAAAGTTTACACTACTATCTAATACAGTGTTTAAAAGGCTAAATGTTATATCATTTATATTTATATAGATGATCTTGAAGATCCCTTCCAACCCAAACCATTCTGTGGTTCTGTGATATTTGTTCTTCTGCTTCATATCTGAAATACTCCAGCAGTGCCTTAGTTTTATGCTAAAATACAATCACTTAAAATACAAGACTCCATCACTAAATTCTCAATTGAACTGACTTCAGTAGAATGATGTTTTAATTTACAGTTTTCAGCTACTCTTATTGAAAAGAGTATTAAATATATATAAGAAGGGAATTAGTGGCCAAATGTGCTGAATTGTATATTCACCATAGCTAAATGTCCTGAATATTTGATGAAGGACATAAATAATTAGTAACTTTCAAAAAGTTTCTTCTGCTCAGGCATGCATATATCTGACATCTGAGCTTGGAGTGGTATGATGTGCTTTCTTTGTTATTTCCCTTCCCTAGCACTTTATGTGGCTTACCAGAAAGTCAGGTTCTTTTCCTATGCTTGCCAAAGAGGCAGTGGCCCATCATTTCTCTGTGTGCTCTTTAATTCCCTGAGCTGTAGCAAGGAGCTGCTGGTGTTCATTAACTGCTCACTGGGACTTGTATATAGTGAAATATGACACATTACATTCATTCATATCTCTATTCATGTCATTCTTGCATAGGCATAATGCCATGCATTTATTCCCCCAAGCCCTCTTCATTTGCCTACTTACACTCAGTCTTCTAAGCCACTTTACATTACATCAGGCCTGAACTAGGAAAATATAAAGTAATAAAGTCTGTGATAAAATAAATATGTGTTTATGTACATATGCACGTGCATACATATAAAATGCCAGTATAAAGTGCCAGTAAATTCATGGCGTGCAGATATCCTAACAAAAAGCATATCTGAAAGACTCAAATAGAGGGGAACTGTAGACTTGAAAACATTAAAGGTATGTTAGAGCAAGCATGACTGCATGTGCTAAAAGTAGGGAATCTACTGAGTATTTAATCTAGCAATTCTCATTTTCAATTTGCAATGCAAACACTAAGGAAATAGCAATAAATCTCCTAACCTCTAAAGACTCTTATGAAAGCTGCATATTTTCCATAAGTTAATATGGCCTTCATTCAGCAATTATTTTTTTAAAGACAAGAAGGACTCTCCTTTCACACGCTGACTATTTGGAACTTTAGAGTTTCAATAAACCTATGCTTAAGAAGGTGGGAGAAGAGTACTAATGAGCTGTTATAATTTTAACAAACTTCCTAATTTCTAATCGATGTCAGGTTGCTGTCTTTGCTTCATGAACAGACTCAGTACATTGAAAAGGTCATGCAGTTTACTCAGGCCTTCAGGAAGCCATTTCACATTTGAAAGACATTTGTGAAGATCAGAGGTAAGCAAAGGATAAAATATGTCTGTTTGCAGTCAGCTGGAACATATCCCAAAGTAAGCAGAGAAATTTCACATGAGGACTGCTGAGCAAGAAAAACATTGGGAAAAAGCAAAGGGAATATGCAAATATACATAAGCATCCAACGACCAGATGTATAGCTTTCATTATTTCTCACAGTGCAATGTACCAAAACTATTCTTTTCTCCTCAACTGAAGAACTTTCCAAGTTAACACAAAGAAAGAACAGTAACAGAGATAATTTAAAAATATAACCAAGTGCTTGTGATTTCCTCTGCTCTCTGGATAAAACACACAGGAGCATTTTTCCTTATTCAGCCTAATCAATTCCTGCTTGATCCACTAATGTTGACATTCATTTCCATCTACCAAGTATGCCACACACATTGAAAGCTATTCAGTCTGTTCATGGCAAAAAAAAATTGCCCTGACTTTGCAGATAGCTGTGCTCTGCTGACAACATTTTGGCTCTACACATTTGAATTCTATGTGAGGATGTGCAAATGCACTTGTATTCCTTTCACAGTCCTCAGGGGACAGGAAAATCCCTCAAATTTTTCCAAGTCTAGCAGATCTTTGGAGTAACTTCATGGAATTCTGACCCTCATGTAGAATTCAATAATCATCCCACATGAAAAATTTTCCTTAAAAAATCTGATGAACAGGTGCATATCAAACCACTGTATTGAAATTTCTTACTTTGTCATGGCTATGTATCATCTGTGTAGTAGTTTAGAAATACTGGGTATTTCTTGATATGTTATTGACACCACTCTTTGAGATGCTTGCTCCTAATCTTTTCAAAGATACTTTCCCAGGACAGTGTCTGTGAAACACAGAGTAAGTTAGACTTTTCTCTGTAATTAGTATTCTAATCACAACATACGGAATTAGAATGAGTTTGTGGCCTGACATCCTGCCTACTGATAACATTAGATGAACTCAAAATGAAAAAACAGATGCATACTGAAGAAAATTAACGTAATTTTCCATCTGCGAATTTTAAAAGAGAATGAAATGTATACTTGAGTGATCACTTAAAGCTCCTGGAAAAATACTGAATGTGTCTTGAACACGTTTTTTTCGAATGGATCTAAAAATGTTCCTTATAACTGTTTGCATCTTTCCTCCTTTCTCCCACTTTGAAACCCAGTACTTATTTCAGCTTTTTCTCACATGAAAAAAGCAAGCAATAAACAAACTGAGGCAATAATGAGTGCTGGATTTGAGGGACATTGACTCATTTCTTCCTGAAAGCACCTACATAGGTTTTCTGTTTATCTTCAATTGTGTAGAAACTCCTAGCTCTTGAGATATATGAGCCAACTGGATTGCATGGAGAAATTTGTGAACTAAAGAACCCCCTTTGGATCAAAGACTAACATTAATATTTTAAAGACCATTTGTCTTCTATTTAAGATCCTGAACAACAGAAATAAAAAGCAGAAGCTGAAAAAATTATTAAGACAAATTCCCCTTTGACTAGTTGCGCTATTATTTAAGATTATAGTATTTTCCTCAACCCCATGAATACAGAGAAAAATAGGGACTTCAGCTTCCACAATACATTTTGTGTTATTATCAAAAAGAGGTGATATCTGCTTATTTTCTCTTTATATCTATTTCATTACAATTCATTGCACAGAACTTCATAAGGGTTATGAAGAACTGACTTCATAATAAATTAGTTGTGTGTGTCACTAATTCATGCCCTTAAAGCCCGGAGCTGCATTATAAAAACTAAAGAAGTTTCACCATCCATTGTCTTCACTGATCTGTCTTGTACTGCCTTTTACTAGTTAATCATAACTCATCGACACTTTATATTCTAATCTATATCTCTACATCTATACTCTGATTTCTGTTTATGACATTTTTTTTGTCCCTTTAAATCAGTCTAGCTAGTCTAGGTAAATATTCCCCCATGCATTCTTCTTCCACGCTCTTCACTTTTTGCTGATTTCTAAAGTCCCAAATTAACAACCCATGACAAGGCAATTCTTTTGTACCATTAGCTCAACAGGAGTTCCATGCCTGATTACTTGCCAAAAACAAATAATGAAAATGATGTTCAGTACACTCGTGTGGTTTGCCTATAATGACAGCATAAGTCCTCAACTTTAAGCTGTTCTAGACAAGAATGAATGCTAAGAACCAAAGCTGATTCTCTTCTGCAGCTTGTCTGTAAGTCAGAATCAATTCTATTTATTCTGTTGAAGGTTATTTTCAAAACTATAGTAACTTAAAACCCCAGGGGTTTCAGAGCCACTTCCCTGCCTTCCCCACACTGTCTCCACACACCTCACCACCATCACAAAAGCATGACAAATGAAATAATGCCCAGATTTTATGAGTTTTCAGCAGGGTAGTGTTAAATGAGAAATTCTCATTGTATAACTGTTACATAAATTAAGTTGTGCTACACTTCACAAACACAAATTCAGAAACTGGCATGTAGTAAGATTACTACTGTTATCTGAAAATAAATATTGTACACTGCTTTTTACATTTCTTGCTTCTGTTTTTCATAATCTTTTTACCTGTCTTTCTTTTGTATTTCTCTGAACATGTATTTTCTTTTTAATTTAAAATGTTATTTACTACATGTTTTCCCTTGTTTCCTCCACCTTCATTCTCCCTACTTTAGTAGTTCTTAATGTAGTTTTTCCTGTTCTGTCTTAATGTTATGTCAGTGGGTCATCCCAGCATAAGTGCAAAACAAACCAGCTACAATTCTGGTCAGTCACTCTCTTGAACAAAGCACAAGTATTCTGTTTCTTAGCTTGCTTTTTCCTCCTACTGTTTTTTCCACCAAGAGCTGTCTCACTTTATAGCAACACTAGAACACTGTTGTTTCTCAAAGTCCATAAACACATCTCTTTTCAGAACATAGGGCAATGAAGACGGGTGCGTAAATGGACACACTCCATTTGTGGCTTAAAATACAAATGTAAACTAAATTATGTGGTTTATATCACAAACTGATACATAATGGACTATGTAAAGAGACTGGACAGAAGCATTTCATAAACTGTGCACATAATATCTTTTTGCCATTTAAGAAGAGTTAGTGTTTGGCCATTTCTTGATATTGAGTTACTGCAGAACAATGTTAGCTATGGAAAGTTCTTTACTGTCACACAATCATTTTATTGCAACAGTCTCAATAATAGAAAAGGCATATTTGTTTCCCCACCATATTTGTCATCCTTATTAAGTAACAGAAAAAGAGAAAGCAATTTCAGTTTTGAGGGGGTATTTTTGTTATTTTATCATCATATAAAGCTTTTGTTTCTGTGCAATGCCATAATGAGGGAATTTATTTCTTACTTTTACAGAAATTTAGAGACTCATAGTCCCAAATTCACCAGTTAATTGAGAAAATTTGCCTATTTATTGTATATATCCATTTATTCTGATGACTGATGCCTCAGAGATATTTTGGAGAAGTTGTTCCTTCCATTATATGGAAAATATGGGATTTAATTTTAATTTTAAGCAACATGTGAACATACAATATCGATCTCAGACCAGGCACTACATAGACTGGTACTTCAAAGTGGAAGCTTGACATTGCTCCTGCTGAACCCTTGCCACTGAGTCCTTTTCCTCCAACAGAAATAGTAAAAGGGGAGGTGGGATGGAGAAGGAGAAGAAAAAGAAGAAAATACTTTCAAACATTATAAGGGTATTCTGCTCAGCAGCACATATGGCACATGTATTTTCATTGCTGGACATGTTTTATTTACACCTGTGATACCTTTGGTTCTCTTTTTCCCTTCTGAGTTTGCAGCACTTCCATTTTCTCCAGGGCTCTATTCTTAGAAAGGAACATGATTTTCCTAGCAGAGAAATGAGAGTAGTGGAATGGAATCACCCAGTTTTGACAACACTTTCAGGATTGCTTAAGCTTCTTTAACTAAAGTTAGGTGCATCTAGTGGCCTTAATATCTTTTGCTTCTACTGAATTGTCATGATTTGTTGTCCTCTCAATGGTAGGAAAACAGAAGACAAAACGGTGAGGGAATGTTGTGATATTAAAGTCTTGCATATTATGCCAGAGTGAATTTTCTGTAATTATTCCAATATCAGGGGAATACTTTTTCCTCATTCTGGAATCTTTTTCTTTACCCTTAACTTTTCCTCATACAAACCTCAGCTCCTGACACGCTCTGTGACCATATTTGTACCATTTTCCTAGCAAAAAAGTATTTTTCTGTCTGTGGTCAAGAGGGAGCCCAAAAATCAGTACAATGAGCATTTTTTTTCCTATTAAGTATGAGTTCTAAATAAACTTGTACACAATACAGAACTTTCATTTCATTGTCTGAATGGACCATACTCACACACACAAAACAGAGCCCATAGTCCCTGAAATTCTTGCTTAGATTTTTAGAGCTTTAACTCCTCTACAAGTAAAATTAATTCAGATTCCATCGTGAAAGGAAATACAAAGCCAAAACTTAACAATCATTTTTTTGCTCGGCTTTTCCCATTCAAAGTTTTGGTCCAGAATATGATTTTAAAAGTTCCCTCAAAAATGTTATCACTTACTGTTGAGCAATTGACCGCTGGTGGAATTCAGGGTCCCCGAGGAAAGTGTGTCAGCCCAGAAGCACAGTCTGGACCCTGAATTTTAGGAAAGCAAGTTCCACCTCTGCAAGGAGCTCCTACTCTATAGGACCCGCTGGGAAATGGTCCTTGGGGACAAGGAGGTGGAACAGAGCTGCCAGGTCTTCAAGGATGCTTTGCAGAGAGCACAAGACTTTTCCATTTCCAGGTGCAAGAAATCCAGCAAGAGAGAGAAGAGACCAGGGTTGAATCAGGTCCTCCAGGTTGAGCTGGAGGTGGCTTCCTAGGGCTTCCCACTGGCAAAGCCCTGTCCCCCACCTTCCCTTCCCAGGATGTGGAATGAATAACAAAGCAAGGAGGCTGGAGGGTTGAAATAGAAACAGCTTTAATGGAAGAACAATGCGATCGTTGCCACGAAGAGCATGGAAGAGCCAGTATCCATCCCGGTTCCAGGAGAGAAGAGAAAAGGATTCTTCCACTCAACCCCTTCTCTCTGCAGGAAGCCATGTGCTCCCAGCAGCCCACAGCACATGTGGAACACTGCAAGTGCTGGGGCTTTGTTAGAAAGGGAAAGGCTTGGGGGTTCAGCACTGAAGTTCTCCCACACAGATGGCTGCTGTTGAGAAAGAGACTGAGGGACGGAGAGTGAGGGAGGGACAGAGACTCACTTGTAAAGGTGGTAACAACAAACAGTCTTTATTTAGTTCTTTGACTGGGGAGGGCCCTGTAGTCCCAGCTCCTCCTTCCCCTTCCCCTCCCTGTCCCTTCCCCTTCCCTTTTCCCTTCTCTTCCCTATTCCCCAAGAACACACAACACAAAGGAGATAAGTGGAAAAATTTTATTTTTCTTTGGTTTGATTTACTTGGTTTCTTTTTTATTTTAACCCCTCCCTCTCCCACCTTTACCCTCTTTTCTCACGTCCCTTCCCCCCCCCCTT
>VZTY01007817.1:19508-47786 GCA_013400935.1 Turnix velox
GGCCTTGCTCAATGCTGCAGAGGAAGGCAAAAAACCCCCAGGGCCCAGCGCCAATCTGCCCTGGGGGAAAATTCCTTCCTGATCCCAAAGCTGGCGATCGGCTACTCCCCGAGCATGTGAGCGAGACCGCTCCCCTTGGCCCACAGGCTGCTCATGTCTCACAGTAGATGCCCAGGCCCTACTCTCTCAATGTGGCCAAATTCTCCTTGCACCCTATTTCCTACAGCTGCTGTGCATGGCTCCATGAAGGATCATGACAGCCAACTCTGCAGAGCTCCTCAATTCTGCTGAGGGGTATGGCAGGATACCCCCTTTTATACTGCTCAGGGCACTGTGACAGCAGCTGCGTTGCCTGGTGCTGGCACTGTGACCTGAGGGTGACGAGTTCCACCCTGTGCAACCCTGCCCACCACCCCTCTGCCCAGCCTCCTGCAGAGAAACGGCCTTTGATCTTTGCTGAACTGCAATTACATCCTTTCAAATCAAAGTCTTGACTGATACAATTGTAAATTGGCACACCCTCACTTTTCCTCTGAGCTCCACCACACCTACTCTCAAAAAGGAGGAGCTGATAAAATTTGGTTCCCGTTGGGAAGACTGAAGTGCTCGAAAGCACTTTTACATTACTTTGAAGAAACCAAGTGAATGTTCTTCTGCCCCTTACATTAAAAAAGTTTCTTAAAACACATTTAGAATGCTTAAATTTTTCAAGACAATTTCCATTGTTATGTGCCTTTCAATTAACGCCTCCTAGGAGAACAGCATTTGATGTTCTGCTCTCTTGCTGCTGCTGTACTGCAGTGTTAAAATTGGTTGTGACCCCAAGTCAATGTGTGAAAAAAAGAAACTATTTCTCTCAAGTAAACTTGTTACTCCTTCCACAGACAAGAAACATGTTAGTAATGCTTGAATTCACACCAATGCAGAAATAACAGTTTAAATCCGTCTGATTTCAAATGACATGTTACCAACAAACAAACCCAAAAATTAAGCTAAGAAAAAGGCATAATTAATAAAGGGCACATTGTTTGTCTCCTTTCTAAAATACTTATATTTATATTTTTATCAAATTAAGACCTTTATAAATTTTAAACAGGTACATCTATTTATTAGAGCTATTTTACTTATTATTTGTAAGATATTTACATTTTCTGTGATTTTGATAAATACTGCTAATATCCAGAATTTTTAAAGTGTAAAATATCTCTGAATAAAATGGCATTATTGTCTTTTAGAAATTATATTCCTACACACAACTGTGTGAGGCACTGAAATTCCATATGAATATCAGTGCATCTACCAAAAAAACCTAGTATTAAGATGCCACAAACAGTGAAGAAATGCCACCAGTAAATTGTTTCCTGTTATCCTTTCAATAATAGCACTTGACATCAAATCAGAGCACAATCACTTTGCTGAGGCTGCTTTACTGTGAACTTTCTAGAGTGGTGCCAAAACAGTGCTGCAGAAAACATTAAGTCAAATCAAAATATCACAGTCACACTTCACAGGCTCTGGTTTGGCATCATTTGCAACTTACTCATCCAAGACTAGAAAAAAAAATAGTTCAACACGATTATAAATAAAGCAAAGAAGGAGAAAACTTAATGAATATTTTTGAGTTACTTTTTATTTTATGATATTCTAAAATAAGCATTAGTCTGAGTTCTTATTCCTGGAAATCAACTGCTGATGCATATTCTTTTTTCTACAGTATCAGAATAACGCATTATCCAAGATTTCACAGACTTCAACCATTGTGCATTTAAAGGGAAAATGAAAGTTTACAGAGACTTTAGCAGCAATAAAATTTACAAATGTGTGGCCAGAATTAGTGACCTGAAGTAAAGAGTTATCTGAAATGTTTTGTCAAAGAGGTTTTGAAGCTTTTCAGCACATCCAACTCATAAACTATGACAGGCTTTTCAGGCTGGAGAGATTAAATTTCCAAACATTTTTGTTAGTAGTTAGGTTAATATATTATAACAAGACACCAAATACAAAATGAAGAAAATAGGGAATAAAAGCCTCCACTGGCCTGAGATTTCAGTCAAGAGAGGCTTCCACAGATTAGTAGATTTTAGTTCATCTTTACCCCTTTATCACTTAGAATTTACACGAAGAGTTTTTCCTTCACATGAGATAGAGTCATCATAGACTCTTTAAGACTCCTGCATGTTTAATTCTAGGACTTCTTTGAAAACTATTATGCTAGAAAAGAGCACCCAATGCAAAATCCATATTTGTATTTGGCATGACATTATTGGTCAGTTATTTGTATAGCCATAGTATTCAACAGTACCAGTAAAATCATTACATCCCAGGTATCAGGTTTCATGTGAACAGATGAGCAAATACTTCCTCAGAAGATGAATCTGCAAATTAGTGTCAAAACACTAATATACTTCACTATATGATGACAAAATAAACAGGAAGGCCAACATACTCCAGGTGAACAAAATAATAGTGTTCCATGGAAATGGGGAAAGCATTCTTATGGTTCTGGATATTCTGTATTTCTATTAGTAGTAACCTTCCTCTTCTTTTGTGTGCTTAGGCTGTGATCAACTTTTGCTCTTACTGATAAAAGGAAGACCAAAAGCAAAGTACGTACACTAGAATATGTGCTGTATAGATGTATCTTTAAAGTTACTGGGAGAAGAAGGGGAAAGAATCAGTTGGGAGACTGCAGAGGAAAATAGGGCCATTCAAATGGTGAAATGAAAGCATCAGTCATTGCTACTTACCCTTTCATCACTCACACAATAAAGGCCAGCATATAATGAATTGTATATGTAAGCATTAAAACCTCCAGCAGATCGAGAGGGAAGGAATGCTGAGAAGTTCATAGACTAATCGCAGAATATAGCTTTGTTCACAGCAGTATCAAGACAAGCAGAAAATAATAATCTTACACAGCAAACTCTGGAAAAATAAAAATTTCCTCAACCCAAGAGGAAGGTAGTGCAGTATGTCCTGTAAAAATGGTAGTACTTGCATTGAGGAAGTTCAGGTGATTTGTCAGTCAAAACCAGCCTTACATCTGGTCTTCTTTTTCATTGAAAGCCTTGAGATACTCAAAGAAATACATGGGAAATTTCAGGGCTTTTTTATAAGAAGAGTCTTATCTTGTTAAAACATGTTCAAATATATCCTTCTACCTTTGCCACAATATCAATTCCTAGACCTCTAACACCATGTTTCTCAAAGAAACAAAAAGGCATCTAGAAACTCCCATTCATTACAGTGAATACATGATGACAACCTACAGAAATATTAACAAAAGACCACCATACAATAGATCCATATTAATTAGAACCAAAATGTATTTACACTATTCAATCAGTTGCCTTCTAATTAAAATTACTCATTTAACTAGAAGCAAGAATTAAATGTCTGAATTGCTCAATTATGAAACAGAAGAAAAAAGACTAATACATTTACAAGTAATCCAAGACAATAAATTTAAACGGTAGGGCTCCTTAAATGTACTTGCATACATGTAACTGATACAATTAAAACAATCAGTTTATTTATGTATATGCTTGTAGCTATTCTTCTATCCATACTTAGGCTGTGTTTCTGCATTAGAAATGCAGAAGTTTTAGCTACTGCCAGTTTTTTTTCCATGTAATCAACATAGCATTTTCAGATAAGTACTTCAGTATCATAGATTTATTTAGGCTTCCATTTAATTGCAGGGACAGAAATAATTTCCATAAAAACACCACAGTCTGGCTCAGACCTCATAGACTTTCGAGACAAGAGGAATTGAAGACTTCTTAAAAACTGAGATCAGAGCTCTTGGAAATCATCATTGAAATCTGATGTGATAGGAAGAAGTTAAAACAGTGAAATCTTGCTTCAGAACCATTGAAAACACATAACTGGATGAAAGCACACTTCCTTCACTACTACCTTACCAGTAACCATGCCAACACAGTACTTATAAGGCAAAAGACATAAAGACTTCCCTATCATTTGACAAGTCTACAGGTGGGAAACATAGGTGAGTAGTTCTCACATAAACACTGAAGACACCAAAACAATAAATTCAAAAGCTGAAGGTATTGAGCAAGGGGTTATCAGAAGGTGAAGTTTGAGATTTAGCGTCAGGCTTTTTCTTTCACTTAAACTGTATCTCATTAATCTTCCTTTCAGATGAGAAGTCACATTGGTAAAGCTTTTCAGATGCCCAAACCTTGGATATCCAGCAAAGTTTCCAAAAATAGTGTAAATTCACAAACTCAAAACACTTTCACAAACCAAATATAGGGCAATTTTATTAGCTTATGTGGCAGCAACAGACTACAACTCCTCCTGCCAAGCTTTGTTCAGGTTTAATGGGCTAGACAGAAACAAAATACAGATAGTGCCATCACTACATAAGAAAGCCAGGAAGCACAGTGTTCATGCAAAAAACAGACTGGTAAGAGTAAGTAGGATGGGTGCCTGTGCCCCGTTATGGGTTGGGATGCTTGGAGTTGCAGGTGGAAGTCAAGTTGGCTACCCTACAGGGACAGATATTCCTGAAGATTTAGAAGATCTCAAGCTCAAAGCTACTGAAAACTGTCATTATATAGCAGTTGACATCATTAATCATTCAGATACTCCTAATGAAGATACATATTCAAGAGAGATATTTGAAGACTTAAATCCAGAACAGGGAGTCCATTGAGCCATTAACTTAGCCTCTAAATACAGATGCCCTAGTTTAAGAATGAACCACTTCCCCTTTGAGAACCAACCTGATGTTGTGCTGAGGTGGAATAATACTGCAATAAGGA
Source organism: Turnix velox (assembly GCA_013400935.1). Lineage (NCBI taxonomy): Eukaryota > Metazoa > Chordata > Aves > Charadriiformes > Turnicidae > Turnix > Turnix velox. The sequence goes on from VZTY01007817.1 coordinate 24,296, forward strand.
GTGCTTCCTTTTGGTGGAACAGTAGGAAAGGGGACTTGGCCCTCAGTCAACATGGCACAAAGGCTACTGCCATTTGGCATCTCCAAGAGTGGCATAAGTAAATCTGAGTGGAGCTGTGATACACCAAATTTGGTAACACCAAATGCAATGCATTAAAGATCTCACAGTCAATTTGAGTTTTGCATAACTCAACTGTTCTTTCCCTTTTAACTGCTAATGCTGTTGCCTTGCCATTAGCAGTTCATGATCCAGTGCATTTTCCTACCTGACTTGTCACGTTCCCAAAAAAGCGGTGTTTTTCAGATTGCTGAAGCTTCCATGACATTTTGCTTTTGCAGTGATGTGAGACCTAGGCTCAGGATAATAAAAATTTAAGGAGGTAATGACAATTTATTTATGGTGCATGTCACGAGTCTTCCTTATCAAGTAAAAGCTAAAAGCATGTCTCTTTGGATGCCATAGTTTCTAGCCCCATAAGTTTTGTTGCCTGCTTGTGAGATAATGACATCTATCAGTTCCAAGTTCATGCAAGCTAACAGTTGTTTTAGTAAGGTTCAACTTCATGCTCTGCTCCAGATCACTAGGTAATCCTAGTGAATTCCTACAGGAAATTTGGACTGATTGTCCCTGGAAAGAAGGGTTTCCCCAAGACTTAGTTCTCTGTTGGACCCCCCAGAGAGAGGAAAGCTGCTTCAGAATCCCTGTTTCTTCTAGGTAAAGTAGGAGTATAATTCACCTAGTCAGAAAATTCTTCCATGTGTTTTGGTTCGTTGCTTTTTGGTCTTCGGAAACTTCTAAAATCATAAGGGGTCTATCTATAGTACAGTATCGACACATCTCTAAATGGCTTCTTTAAACTGGCTATAATCCCACATTGTCACTACATCAGGTTTCTGGCACGATGTCTCTTGTCAGGAAGTCACTGTGACTACCTTTAAAAAATCAACATAGGACCAGGGTGGGGGCTCATTTATATAAGACTCCTTGGAATGGAGGTCTAGCCTGAGGCCCCAGTAAGTTAATTTCTCATCATCTTGTGCCAAAAATGTAAACTTTCACTTCCTTAGTGAAAGAAAAAAACCTCCCGAACATAAAAGCCCTCGCTGGCTCGGTGAACTGTCCTCCTACTTTACTCAAGAGAGAAAAAACAGGAATGATGAAGCAGTTTTTCTTTCTTGGAACAGAACTACAGACAACTAAGTCAAATAAGTGGACTTACAATTAATTTTGTTTGCCACAAAAAATAAAGATTTTGACAAGATCATTACAGCATGCATCACATGATCCCTAGCTCTGGTTTCTTAATCTTATGCATGTGTTAGACGTAATATGTCAAGGAATTCACTGGAGAGGAAGAGTTTTGCTTTACTTTTTATTGATTTAATGTTCCAGCTGAAATCATATTGCATTAATCCACAGCATGTTATATTTTCTGTTGTGGTATTTCTATTTCTGTATCTCTTTTTGCAGATATTTGCAGACATTCAGAGCATTATTTCTGCAATTCATCTTCAAGCATATCTATTTTTGGTATGAAAATGATATGGAGTAATGCAACATTTCTACTTCATCCACCATGTCCTGGAAGAACATAATTTATATTAATATTTTGTTAAATATTTAGATATCAATATAGCTTTCATCTTTGTTATGTTAATTTCCTGTAAATGTACTGCTTATTTCTCCCCCATCATAACAGAAAAGTAAGTGAACAAGCAACTAACTGGTCCTATCTGTCGGCTGGGGTTTAAACAGGACATATGTCAATATATCACTTTCACAAGGACTAAACTGAACAACCAACTAAGAAAAATAGAAATCTATCACATTTACTGGTCTCTTCCATGTTACTCAAGCTGCTGTAACCATTCCTGTAATCCAAGTTAGACATCCATTTCACTATGACTGTAGTGAAAAAGAGCAATTTTTTTCTCCTTTAAATCTCAAACACAGGTATTTTCCTTTACTGTGTGATCCTAAATAACTTCTCGTGACAGCCTTATTACACGCATCTCATGACTAGCTTTGAAATCCGTAAGCTTCCTAGATGTATTTTGTGACTGAAGAACTGAAGTGCTGTCCATTTATATTTTCATATCAAAATCTAAATAATCATAATATAGAAGAGTGTCTATAATCACTTGAAGACCATTGGACTTGTCACAAAATAAGCTCACCAGCATAAACAAATATTATACAATAGATTTGAGGATATTTTCTGAGGTACTGCTGCTTTTTAAGTCTGATCCCTCCTTGAAGTCAGTATCAAGCCTGGATCAGCTCCTCAGGTAACAGCTTCTACAAACTTTTGCATCTGTAATTGAAAATTACACAAAGCATCTGAAAACACCATAACTAAAGGGGGCTTGTAACTTACATTCACACACAGACTGTGGCACTTCCACTTAATAGCTCTGTAAAATGTACATCCAGTCCCACCTAGCAGTGTTGTCTGTCATGTATTTTTGTTTTCTGGATGAACTTAAGACTATTAAGGCACAGTCTTACTAGGTGTGAATGCAAAAGATGTTCCTGATGGAAAATAATAAAGATTGAAATAAAAATATGCATTTCCTGATGGTTACTTCAATACAGTATATAAACAGACAGAATTCCCTTGAATAGAATGAAATGGCTGCTACCTTTAAATGTCAGCTTTGAACAACATTTCTAAAAGCAACAACTATAGATATTACTATTTACATTTCCAGCTACTAGATACTGTAGACAGAAGAGGTCATGGTCAGAGTCTTTTCTAACCTTCTAGATAATGCAAAGATGTGCTTGACAGCTTGTGCAGAAAGCCCTTAAATTATGTTAAAGTAATTAGAAATATTTTAGAAAGACTCCTTAGTATTTAAAGGCTTTCTGTGATCAATAATCTACCATACTTTTACCCAGATTGTTTCACTATTGAAAGTCAGTCCAAAAATGAGTATTTAATTTTTTTACAAGAAAGATGAGCATAAAACTGTATTTTATAGTTCTGCCTGTAGTGCCAGCATTACAGTCCTCTTCCATTCAAAACCATGAGTCATGCTTCCTTCTTTCTTACTCCTCCACCTCAGCCTGAAATAGTGAGAGTAATTTAAAAATTATTAAATTTAAAGCCTAATTGTTTAGATCTTGTTTGTTGTTGCTGCTATGCTGTATGGTTCACAACCCTTTGGCCTATCATTTGCAGGTATTTTCTCTACAGCTTACAAATCTAAGTGTTCACATTTTTCATAATGAAAGCTAAGACTACTCAGCAATCTCATATCTTCAGGAGCTGGGGCTTTAAGAAAAAAGTGCAAATGTTGCAAAGTGCATGTTAAAATCACAGGAGATGGTAGCACTACATTTTAATCTATCTAAATCTATCAATAAAAGTACGTTAAGAAAAATTATTATTTAGAGTGGGTTTAGACATGACTTTTTTAAGATAAGTAATGCATTTACAGTAATAAAAATAATAAAATATCTTTTCTAATAAAATGTATTCAGCCTCTCAGTCGGTATATATGCAGCAACCTGTGAGCAATTAACTTTGTATCCTATGTTACTAAAGGAAACCAGATTTTTATTTTGCTATTATTGCCACATCTCATTCCAGCTGTGTACATGGTAGCCAGAATTATTGACTCATGTGAAGGTAGTGATACACTGAGACAAATACTCTTAACTGATTTGGCTTTGAGTCCACACAGGATAGGTCTCTGCATGAAAAACCCTGGTAAGAAACAGCACGTACAGGATAACTAGGTGATGAGGCTCAGGGAGCACAAGTATATGAAAAGCAGATCCTTCTTGAGAAACCTGATCTCTTTCTATGACAAGATGATCTGCTTAGTGGATGACAAGAAAGGCTGTGGATATTGTTTATCTGGACTATAGTAAAAACTGGTTGTGGCTTGGATATGTATACTCTTTGGTGGGAAAATATCAGGATGGGTCAGGCACAGGGAGCCTGAATGGAATGAAATCCAGTCAGAGGCTATAAGTGCTGTTCTCTAGGGCTCATTATTAGATGAGTTTTGTTCAATACATTTATCAGTTATCTGGATGAGCTGATCGAGTGCAACCTTAGTAAGTTTGCAGGTAGTAACAAGTCGAGTATGAGTGTTAATTTACTTGATGTATCACTCTTCAGAGAGATGTGCACAGGCTGGATTGATGGCCCATAGTCAATAGTATGTGGTTCAACAAGACCAAATGCTGTGTCCTGCACTTGGGCCACAACTTCTCCATGCAATGTACAGGCTTGGGGAAAAGGGGCTGGAAAGCTGCTTGGCAGAAAAGGACCTGAAAGTGTTGATTGCCATCCTTAACATGAGCCAGCAATGTGCCCAAATGGCCAAGATGACCAATAGCATCTTGGTTTATATCAAAATATGGGTGGCCAGTAGGATTAGGGAAGTAATTTTTCCCCTGTACTGAGCACGGTCTAGTTTTGGGCTCCTCACTGCAAAAATTATATTGAGTTGCCCAAGTGCATACAAAGAGAAGCAACAAAGCTGATGAAGGATCTAAAGAGCAAGTTCCATGAGGACTGGCTTTCTCCAGAAAAGGAGGCTGAGATCTCATTGCTTTCTACAACTTCCTAAGAGGAGGTTATAGAGAGGTTCTTTTCATAAGTAACAGGTTCTAGAGTAAATGGCCTCAAGTAGCAACCAGGAAGGTTTAGGTAGGATATTACGAAAAATTCTTCGCAGGAATGGCTATCAAGCATTGGAACAGACTGCCTCGGGATATGGTTAATTCACCATCCCTTAAGAAATTTAAAAGATGGGTAAATGTAGTGCTTAGAGACAAGGTTCAGTGTTAGATTAGTGATTGGACTTGATGATTTTAAGGGTCTTCTCCAATTTAAATTGTTCAATTATAGGATTTCATATGTAAGACAAATGTGGCAGATCTAATATCTATGTGCTGCAAAGACATTTTTAGTCTCATGCATCCATGACCCGTACTCTGGGCATCCAGATGAGAACAGGTACTAAATTTTTGACAAATAAACAATACAAAAGTTACTGCAATTTGACCAAGATTTAAATAACTCAAAAACCACTGAAGTTCTGATTAACCTGGTTCCTGAATTAATGTATTTAATGATAACCAGGCATACAATAGGCTGTAGGTTTTTTATATAATAATGACATAAGCATTCTTACAACTTTCAGTGCACTCTGCCCAATCTAACAAGAAATTTATTGCTGTTAATCTCTAAGCAGTTATCCCATTATCTGCAAGGGACTGAATCAATTCTTTAAGCCTAATACTGGAAGTTATCAAAGAGTCAGTTTATTTCCTTGCTTCATCCTGTGAGTTCCCATTCCAAGCAAAAGCTACTGAGGCTTGTGATACTGAAGTCACGTGTTTTGAAACACAGAATTTTCATGTAGCAAGGATTCACTCATCTTGGTAACTTTCATGGCACTAATGTTGAAGTAAGTTTTTCCTTTCTGATTAATCAGAATTGTGTGGCAGCACTTCCATTTTAATGAACAACACTGTTCAGACAAGACAAAATGTTTTACACCAGTTTAACCATGACACTATTTTTAGGGGATCTATTTCTGAATCCCTTGTTACGTTCTCTTGTCATAGGAGAGAGAATAAAAGCTGGCATGAATTTTCCACAGCAATGGCATGCTTTAGATGTGTTGCTCCATGGATGAGCAGAAGGGATGGAGAGCTGTATTTCTGTTCCTGCTGCTGTCTGAGATGGGAAATACAAATTGTCCAGCTGGCTATCTCCTCAGTAGAACATAGTGCTTACTGTATCACTGCTGTGACTGTCCAACACCTCCCTCAGCAACAAATCTGGCTTTCTGAGGCTCCTCTGGACAAAGCAGTAAATGGGGCCAAGGTTATTTTTCCACTTCTATGAGACTTATCAGCCTTAACTGCTGACTACATTAACTTGCCCAGAATAAATTATGGAGAGATCCAAATGAAATATATAATTTTTCTGTTGTAAAATTCTTAACAGATGGACTATAAACATTATGGAGATAATAACTCTGAAGGTTCCATTTTAATCTTAGTGCTGAGGGAAACCCTGTAGTTGTCCTAAAATATCTTCCTCCACTGGTCAATCAAAATGTGTTTCAGTTTTCTTTGGAGAATATGAGCAGAGTAGATCAGTACAAATCTTTTTTTGCACTTATATCTGAAAAAAAACCACAAACAAGAAAAAATACTATCAAAAATTCATAAAATAAGCATGAAAATCTATTTACCACTAATAAGAGGAGACATCCAGTTACTCTTTATTAATAACTCTTTATGATCTCCTGGGTAAGCAATTGGCTGATGGGTTGGGTTGAAAGCATTACAGTAAACAGGATTGCATCAAGCTGGTGAGGCAGTCACCAGTGCTGTTCCCCAGGGGTCAATTTTGCAGCCAGTGCTCTTTTTATAAATATATATGTATATATATAACAGCCAGTGCTGGTTTTATAAATTATTTGCATGCAGGAGTCAAGTATACATTAAGGCAATTTCCTGATGATATTTAATTAGGAGTAGTTTTAGATTCCCTGAAAGGTAGAGAGGTATTTTAGAGACATCTGGATAGACTAGAGAGCTGGGCAGACATCAACCATATGAAATTTAAATAGTGCAAGTGCCAGATTCTTTGCCTTGGACAGGTAATCTTGGTTATATGTGCAAGCTGGGGAATGAGAAGGTGAAAAGCAGACCTACAGAAGGAGATCTGGGTCATTATCCCCCTCACACTGCATTGATGGTGGTCCCACTTCAAGTGTTGTACACAGTTTTGGGTCCCTCAATATTAGGACAGCAAACTAATAGAGCATGTCCAGAGGAGGGCAATCAAGATAGTGAAAGGTCTCAAGGGAAAGACTTATGAGAAGTCACTAAGCTTAGTCACTTAATTTTTTCAGCCTGAAGAGAAGACTGAAGAGAGACCTCATTGCAATCCATGACTTCCTCAAGGTGGGCAGCAGAGGCAGAGATTCTGGTAAGGAGTAATAGGATGTAAGGAGATGGAATGAAGGTGCAAGAGAGAGTGTGGTTGGTCACCAGAGCAGGCATTATGAGGGCACCAAGTCTGTCAGAGTTAAAAGAGTGTCTGGCTCCCAATGGCTTAGTTTTACCTAGTATTGTGAGGAGCAGGGAACTTTGTGATTACTTCAAAATGAATATATTCTGCTATTCAACTATTTTGCATATGCATACAGATGTTTTTTATATTATATATCTATATTTACATATAATTTGTGATTTTATATGTATATATAGAGAGAAATGAGAGTTGCCTATTTCGTTTTTCTGTCTATTGGAATACAGCCACACAAGAAACAAGACTAGAATTCAGACAAACCTAAACAATATATCTCATTTCCCAGCACTTCAGAATAGTCCCCAGATCTTTCTAGAATAATTCTTGTTAATTTCCTACATTGTTTTATCTCTCCTACTGATTTCAAATTCTTTCATCCCATTAATCACCATCTCCTTGAGGTCAGAAGGTACTGCAAAGGCATTTTTTTCCTAAGAGTGGTAACAAAAACAGCTATAGTCTATCAAAAATTATGGCTCCTTCCCTCCTGCTGCTATTGAGTTTAAATATATTTCCTGATACTTATAAATGCATAAAGATCTCCTGTCTGTTTTTTCCTGGTTATTATATTTGAGCTAACACTGTGGTCAAACTAAATACATACAGTCCTTCACATGACTTTATGATTTCTGTCAAAATACATGTACTATAATGAGCTGCTAAGTATCCAGCCCTTGTCTGCCATACTGAAATTAGAGGAAATAAAATAATTCTGTACTGGATATCTATTCTAGGTACTGATTCTCTAAAATTACTTATATATAAAACATTCTTCCATGTAATTCCAATTTATTAAAGATTCCATCTTTGAGTATGTCTGTTTGCAATTCAGAATCTTCTTTTGAAGTTGCTACACAAACTTAGTTCTTTTGTGCACACATCAAAATTCATCCAAAGCCATGCAGATACTCAGAGAGAACATGCAAAGAAAAATGCAGTTATTTAACCAATGCATCTTTTAAGAGCAAAATCAAAAGTCAATTTAAGACTGCACAAAAATTAATCATAGAAGCAAAAGAATGCATAGCAAGGAGGTCAGTATTTATAATTTACTTTGTAGAGGGATGTTGACAAAATTATTAAAGCTTATTGAGAAATGTATTATGAAAATATTTTTCATAAAAAGATAAACCCATAAATAGCTATTTTTTTAGATTGCCATTCATAAAAATTTTCACTTGGAGAAACTACTCTTGAAGAGCTCATATCCAAGTCCTGCTTGTGACAGTAGCTGTTCAGATTCCCCTGAATCTTTGGGTTGAGAATGCTGACAACAGAGCTGCCACCCACCAATCCAGATGGGAAAAGAGAATTGGGCTCTCCTTCAACTTTTGACATCAATAAAAATAAATCATAAGCAGGATTTCTTTTTTAGCTAATATCTGTTCCATTCTTAGTAGAATTGTCAATTCTAACAATATTAGCAATGTTTTTCCATGAGAATCATTGTAAAATATATGAGTATATAGTCTATATATTTATATGCAGTGTTTGTATATCTTTTCATTGATCTGTGAAATGTAGAGAAAATGAAAAGTAAATGTTGAGAGTGTCTATGTTTTACTGTGTATGGCCCAAGATATGGATATTCTGATATTTTTAAAAAACTGATGCATCTCAGGAAATTAAAAGTTGCTTCAAAAAGAGATAGCTTCATAATTGGTTTTTAAAATAATAAACTAAAAAATTAAAATTAAATTAAATTAAGGATAGGAAACAATATGGAGAGAAATAGTCACTTAGACATGCAGAGAGTAGGATTCACAAATAAAGCCAAAGTGGAACAAATGAACGAAGGTGAATGTCTAGAAATTTCAGTCACTAATGAGGTATCTCTGTATACATTAATGATCTGGGCCTCAGCTTCTTCATGAGATGCAGGTGGGTTCTACAGCCCATGAACATGTTTCTGTTTATCTGAGAGTCATAAAAATCTAAGCCTCATACATGCAATTCTGAATGAAAAACACTGAAACTTACGAAGGTCACTTGAGAATACATATATTACTTGACACAGAAAGATGAAAGAGAATTACTTTCTTGAAGAAATTAAAAAGTGAAGTGTAACCTGGACTTTTAAGGAAAACAAGAGAACCAGTAAATTCTAAGCATATTGAAGGTAGAAACTAACCAAAGTCCCCACTTGCTAGGAGTATCTGCAGTTTCAACAGAGAGAAGTTCTAGAAGACAAAGGGCTCCCAAGGGATGAAAAACAGCCAAATAGCCTAGTTGCCTTTTCCATAGCAAGGTTTCATCAATAAAGAGAACTTCTCAAGCCTTTTATAAAGAATGGCAATCAAATTTAAAGGAAAACAAGAAAACTTCCCAATGTACTTATACAAACTGACCAATTCATACAACTGTAAGGTTGTTCTAATGACCCATTGATTTAATGTCTCATTTCTTACACTGAGTACAGTGGAGAAGGGAGTAGATGAAGAGACAATTTTAAAAGTTTAGAACAAACTCATTTGTCCTACCATATCTGAAGGAACAAGTTACTTATTTCCATTTTTTAATCAGGCAAATCTCAGTTTTAGGATTATACCTAAAGCATTTATCTCCAACATGACAAAGAATACATATACTAAGTATTCTCATTGATGTAGTATAGAAGTACTTGTATAAAAAACAGCTCCTTGAAATTTGCCTTGAAATAGTGCTATGAATTACCCATTTCATCAGTAATAAATATGTCAAAAATATTTAATAGCATTCAGGATTTAGAAATTAATTTCCATATGTACCAAAACAACTTCCATGTATTCGATACCAGGCTTTAAAATTTAGGAGTTGCAGACATTTAATATCAATGTTGGCATACACTCCACAAAATAGAGTGCTAAAATGCACTATTTGATATACTCATGTTTCCTGTATCTGCTGTCTCCCTCTCTTCTCAATATGGAGTTTATGAAAAAGGAGCTCAGTTGAATCATTAATATTAAAATAAATCATAATACACACTGATTCCAAGCTACCGAGTGATTAACTCATTTCTAATAGTTGCACAGAGATGCTAGAGTAGAAATCCAGTCTCCTGAGTTACAGGCAGATAGCCCTTACACAAGACAATTACAGTCAAGCCTTTTAACCCTAATGTTAGCACAATGATCACTGACAGATAGTACTGACAGTAGTTTTAGAAAAGCATGAAAACATTCTTCAGCAGCATGATATACTTCAATATCTTCACTCTCCCTCAACACTTTTTCTGAAAATTTCCTGTTCAGCTCCTGATCCAGCCACAGCACACTGAGCTTGTATAGAGAGGAAGTGCAGACCTAAGTTCACTCAAATCTTCTGTTTAAAATTTAAACATGAAATTTCCTGCTGCTGGGGCATGCTGTTTTAAAAAATGCATAAACCTCTGAAAAGCAGCAACATGCCTACTGACTGAATCTGCAAATCCCTGCTGGACAGTAATCCATCATTCCATTTTCTCTAAATAAGAATGTGGGCCATACATCAAGGAAATGCAGTCTAATAAATGCATATGAATAAATAAACTAAAGCTTACTAACCCAAAAAGAATGCACTTGCCTTCCATTCCTTTCTCCACCTCTTTATTTCCTCCCCTTTCTTTCTCTCATAATTCTTTTGTTTATTCTGTTTTTCAATCTTCACTTTCTTTTCTCCCTTTCCATGCATAGTTTACACATTGTCATGTTCTTCCTTCCATTCCATGTGACAGAATCAGCCTTGTTGCTTCCCCAAGGAGTTATGCTATCAATCCTGATTTATCCTCCTGAGTGGCTTCTGTTACATTTATCTGAGTAATACAAATGGTTCTAGGACTATGGCACATATTGTGTCCGGTAGACCTCTGTGTCTTTCTACATATTGCTTTTCTGCCCACTGTACGTGTCACACTTCTCACCTCTGCTCCACATGCATTACTATATGCACTAACACCAAACAGGTAATTACCATGTTGCTCCTTCAGCCCGAGTCCTACAGTCTTTTTGGAGAGCACTGGGCTCTCTTTCATGTCACTTGCTGGTCCTGTCACAGTCTCAAATTCAACGGCTTCCATCTTCTCTCCTGCTCCCACTTCCACTGCTTGTTAGTGACAGCCTCTGACATCCTCTGAAGCCACCTTTAGTTGTGGGTTAGTAGAAGATAACAGAAGCATGTAGCACAGCACACAGCTCCGCATGACATTGATAATTTAAAAATCTTTTATTGCTAACCTTCCTCACCAACCCTCAAAAAGGCCAAGCCAAGACCAGATTTCAATGACATGTATAGGGAGGAGGAGGCTGTAGCATAGCTTGCTAGTGCATATGCAGGCCAACAACTTAACAGGATAGTGCTATACCACTGGGACAGAGGGAGCCTTTACTAACAGGGCTCATGCCATTCTCCAGACTCTGTTTGGGAATCATTTTGGAGATTCTGCCTAGCCTGGAACAGAACCACACTGGGGAGTATGACAGCAATTTAACAGTATTGGACTACTGTGTAACAGTGTTCAAAAATCTATTGTGGTTTACTTTATACAGTCTTTTAGATTTAACTTTTATGAATTGCCTAGAGAGTGTATGAAGTACTCTTGAATTAGGTCATGTTCTGAACTAGTGGAATTAATTGGTTTGTAGAAGATAAAATCGAATACATGGAGGTTTTTTTTTAGCACAGCACATTAAGTTGGATGTCTTATTCATATTAATTTTAATTAGGCATTTTGATCTCTTAAGTGGTTTTGAAAATCAAAGCGAATTTCTTCATTTTGACACTAGAGATAGCTTCCCATACCTCATTAGGATTGTGATGTATTCTGCTTATATGGAAGTGAGAGTTTTTTGAAGATAAGTTTTCATGATGCTTTAATTATAGGAAGTAACAGGCAACTTAATATGAAATCCATCTTAATTTCCCCCTGCAGTCAATATCTATCTGTACTTTTTCACTCAATTTTCTCCTAATTTTTTACTTATTTGTATGCATTTGGTGGAAAAAAGTTTGTAGGAAAATAAAAAAATGGGGTTTATACTTTAACAGACAATCAGTTTGTTAAGGCAGGTACCTCCTAAATCTCATGCATTATCGTGCCGATTTTATGTTAGTCATCTGCTGTGAACTCACATTAAGAGGTAACCAGATCCTGTGAATGTCTTTTTTCCCCTCTACACTTTTGTTCAATGTGCCAGCAGCTGGTGCTCTTCACCTTTGCTTGGATCAGGTTAAACTGCTCTCATTGGTCATCTGCTGATCTGGTCTTCAGGAAATTAAATAATAGCCTTTGCAAGGCCAGTGTAGTGGAATATATCTTATCAGAACTATGCTCCAGCAACATAGTAGACTGTGGTTCACAAATAAGAATAATAGAATCATAGAAAGCATAGAGTTGGAAGGGACCTTCAGAGGTCATCTAGTCCAATCCACCTGCAATGAACAGGGACATCCTGCACTAGATAACATTGCTCAGAGCCTCACCAAGGCTGGCCATGAACGTATTCAGGTATGGGGCCTCTGCTACCTCTCTGGCAACCTGTCCTAATATCTCACCTTCAACTCATGGTGAAGAACTTCTTACCTAATTAATTTTGATGTTTTAAGAGCAAGACTACAATAAATGTAGCTTTTCAGTGTATGGCATTGCTGTCTTGATAGTGTTCAAGGAAAGACATTTACATCAAAATTCTAAACAATTCCCCAGCTGAGGCATTCTTTCATTCCATGTATGTTTGGTATCAGCTCTCCGCCTTCCCAAATCTGATTCTAGCTCATTTCTGAAGGGGTCTATTCCAGATACCTGTCAGCTTTTTATGAGGTCACTTAGTTTCAGATGCTGATGTCTCTGGTTTAGTGGAGAACCAAACTCCTATGGGTGCATTGACTGCTTACATAAATATGTGCTACTGACATGCACCAATACCTACTGGAGATAGTTGCTAGAATTTTGCTAGCTTCCCTGTCAGTTAACAGCTGCATTTCTGACATCAGAAAAAGATGTACTTCTTACCCACTTTCCCTCAATAACTCAATCACTATGAAATTCTGCCCAAGAAATTCTAATCCTGATCAGGAGAACCATTTTCTGACCTGCCAATATTTATTGTCATAACACTTGGATATCTTACTTCAGACTGCTGAAAAGGCAAGGTGAGTAAGACAGCTACTAAATGCGTCAACTGAGCTGGGAAAATGTTACAGAACACAGCAGGCACTGTAGATCTTATGCATCATCATAAGACAATTTACAGGTGGCTACTGCGCAGTAGTAACCCAATGAGGATTTCTCCTAAATCTTTCTGTATCCCCACTACCAAATGCTAGCTTTCATGTAAGTGCATGTAATATCTGCATCTGTTTTCTTTCTACCTACTGAGCAGGCCCAAAAACATCACTCACAGTCAGTACTATGAAATTATATTGGGGCATGCTATGTGCTATACACATATGCTATGTGTGTATACAATGCAGAAAACGTATGTAGCAGATTCAGGCATGTGTTTGTATGCACCACATGCTCAATATAGCGTATGCCATGCTATAAAAAAAAAAACAAAACCCTCTCCCAAAAATAACTTTAAGAGAAGGATTACCATTGCCATAAGAGAGGAAAGATGAGATTCTGAAATATATTCTGAAGTGGTTAGTTTTCTTGCCATACACTGGGTTCTTCCTGCCTATTTTTGATTCTTTTCACACTTCCATTATTTGCAGTAGGTGTTGAAATATAGCAGAAGGAATGTGGTCTTTTGTCTTATAAAACTCTGTTAGCATTTGTAAAGAGACAAATGACAGGAAACAACTATTTTTCAGAAATCACTTTCAGATTCTGGGCAATGTGTGTTTATTTTTTATAAGATATATTTGACTTTTTCTGGTTTTTCCTTAGGACAGCTTTATTAATAGCTTATATTCAGGGTTTAGCTGTGAGGCTGTATAATGCAATGCAATGATTTAAAGCTAGATGTAAGAGCAGAACTTATTATGCATGCAATTCCACAAGTTGTGTAAAATGAAGTTTACACTCTCAAGAGTATTACAGGGGAAATTACAAAATAAATGAGAAAGGGAGTGCAAATATACATTAACTTTTTCCTCAAATACACACAAGATCTCCCACTAACCTCCATTAAACTGGAGACTGATTCTCATGGGTTCTGAAAGAGAAGTCAAGATTACCTTAGGCTGGAAGAGGCAAGTGGAACATGATTGAGATTTTTGATTCAAAAGAAGGGACATGTAGGTGATTTGCATATGAAAGTCCCACTGGCTCACCTTAATTTAAGTCATATCAAATGCCACAATCTGTCTTTTGGGAACAGGAGCCTCAGGAGCCAGTCTTTGGAGTTGTGAAAGTCCAAGAGTGAAGATGTGGTATGTGAAAAAAATATAGATGTTTACCTATATTTATGTATAGCAAAGATTTAGAATTTGAAGCTCATTCAAAAAGGGAAAGTGAATGTGTCATTCACTCTCACACCCCAAGAGGATAACACATTAACAAGTCAAGAAAATAAGAAATAGTTTACTACCGTGATATGGAGCCAGAGACAGACTGGGAGGTAGGAGAACTGAGCTCTAGGGCATGAGGCAGACTGGATGGTGGCAACAAATTAAAAGCTATTGGACTGTGGCACACCTGAAGAAGCAGGGGGAACCTAGTGACATTAAACTGAGATGTTGGAAAAAGGCAGAAGAAATGAAAGCTATAATTCTGGTAAAGGGTCTGAAGCAGAAAGAAAATGCAGTCAAGGAAGAAAAACAGAAAAGCAGAAAATGCAGGTCTTGTCTTTTTCTCAATAAATTATCTAATTTATATTAAAATTATGGATTGTGAATTAATGTATATTAAATTAAAAACACACTGATGAGTGCTTCTTCCCATGTAGGAGGAACATGTTTTCAAGAAGCTCAGAAAAAAAACATTCTTTTTTGCATGGTAGCATATTGAAGTTGAGGTAACTGTCAGCAAAAAGCTACCAGATACTGATTTATAAAGCTAAGGCCCATATGTGGCAGCGCTACTTGGCATTGCAGCCATTTACAGTTCTAACCCTATTGAAGCTCTTTGTCTATATTTAATCAGATAATGTCAACTGATTGAATTATGCGGAAGAGTTTTCACACACTAAGCTTTACTAAGTCTGTCTGCAAGACACAGTGGAAAGATGCCTAAATAGCTTTTACTCATAGTGCCTTAACCAGTTCACTGAAAGGCAGCCTAAGTATCTATGCAGGGACACGTCACAAACCTACTCCAACTACTTACTTCTCAACTTGTACTATTTCACATAACTAAAAATTTTCTCTTTTGGTGCCACATCATACCATTTATTTTCCCATATAAGTTTTAAAATTGTGACATTTCCAAAAGTGTGATATACAGCTTTTCTGAGTTCTGCATTAATTTAAAATAAAATAGTCACAACGGAGTTACTGAGCTGTACCAGTATGGCTAATGTTGCTCTCAGATAATGATTCCTCAGCTTTTATATTCAAATGAGCATATCTCTATTTAAAAATCAACTAACTAATTCAAACATTACAGAAGATAGGATCGTATATGGCTGCAGAACAGCTGTAGAAAGCTTACAGCTCTTTCTCTATAGGCAGATCTCTGCTGCCTGATTTTTTTATTTTGCTGCCTAATCACATTAATAACAAACACAAAGAAATCCTTCTTGCAGTGCTGCAAACAGAGTAACACTGGAGATCCATTAAATGCTCTGTGAAAACATATTTTGTTTTGAACAACTCGGATCTGTGACAGTCTTGGAGACAGAGGAGGATGTCTTCGCATTCTCAGCTTGAATTTTGATATCTGTCTCATATCTAAATGTTGGCTGTTGACTATGTTATTCATTCCTGATGGATTTAAGATATGCTTTACTAGACTATCAGTAAGAAATAAGAGCTAGCGGGTGTGTGGAGATTTCAGTGTTAACAGGATGTACCAAATTTAGGGACCTAAATCTAACACAGTCCACATTTCCTAAGACACCAAAAAGGGAAAAGCTAACTTCCTCAATATTGATAATGTCTGATTTATAATAGATGCTGCAAGCACTTAAAAAATGGAAATGTGCCATGCTTTTTTTTTCTTAGTACAGTGCTAATTACAGATTTTTCCTGTGTAGGAACCTGACCATTTAACAACCTTTTTCCCAAGACAATTTGTTACTTCAAATGAGGGCAATCAACAGGTGTTTCAGCTCCTTGAAAAAGACAGAAAACATAGAATAGTAATGACTAAAAATGTAGCTTAAATGATGTCCCGCTTTTGTGTCTAAACTTAAAAGAGATTAGCTTTTGGGGTAAATTTTAGCTTTTTCTGTAGTCCGTTGGAGAGATACATGAAAGTCTAGCAGTGCAATTTGTAATAATTTGTGAATGGCTTCTGCAACAAGGAAATTCTTGGAAGCACCTCTCCTCTGATGCATCCTCCTGAAAGGGAACATTGAGAAATGAACTTGAAAACAATGGTCAACTTCTTCATGCGTAAGTCACCATAGGGATAAAAGACTCCATAACTGATCTATTCATCCTTCCTCCCTTTCCTCACATTCTCTAGAAATATCAGGATTGCTTTTGGCCTTTCCTCTTCTACTCTGCTTTCAACACAGATCAAGTCAAAACAACTTACATTACCATCACAAAAAAGTATGTTGAACTCATGTTCTTGATAGATCTTAGTCTAGATGTGATATTTAATTTTGTCAGTACTGTAGGATCTAGTTTCTAAAGTGTGAATTCTTCACCAACTTTCAACACTCAGTGTTGTTCTTTTTGCCAGATACACACTGGCCTTGTCGAAACACTATAGCTATGTTAGGCAAGGAAACTTTCAAGCCATAAAGAAGCTGTAAGGTACAGTTTCTCTATGGAGCGAAGCATTTGTTGCAATGCTAATATTTGAAGTGAGCTCTCCTGGATTGCCGAAAGATTGTTTGAGCTCCTGAAACACACTGATTATGAAACAGAAGAATACTAAATGGTTTCCTTTGATAATTCTTGCATATGCACAATCACACACATCAAAATATTTATATTTATGGGACAGATTTAAAAAACAATGTATACGCTGTCTTGCAGATAATCAAAGTATTTAAAAATTCAGCATCTCTGAACACTGAAATTCTGGTAACAATATGATCCAGAATTTGACATTACTTTGGCAGTGCATGGCGGAATTTTACATACAAAGGCACACAGATTTGCACAGGAAGAATGGCTGTTGTGACCTTTTTAGGTATTCACAGGAGTTTCCGTTTCCTACAAGGAACATTGACCATATCAAAACTATTGATCCATGCAGTTTCCATATCCATTAGAGCAGGTCTGTATGTGCCCAGAAAGCTGACCAAATTCATCATTGCAGCAGAACCAATGGACCTTGAAATCAAAATGTGATCTTTTTTCCTAACTTAAAAGAGAGTTTGACCTGATTTTCAAGTATTGAAATGGATCCAGAAGAAAAAACTGAACAAAAATTATGTACAGATAATATAGACTCTCTATAAAAGACAACAACTTAAGGTTTTCTACATAAATATGAACTGTGCTACTGTATAATCATGAGTACATTATCAGAACAACACACAATTGCATATTTGAATCATTCATACTTAAA
Source organism: Turnix velox (assembly GCA_013400935.1). Lineage (NCBI taxonomy): Eukaryota > Metazoa > Chordata > Aves > Charadriiformes > Turnicidae > Turnix > Turnix velox. The sequence goes on from VZTY01007817.1 coordinate 41,953, forward strand.
TTCCAATAATCTACAATAAATCATCTAGACTAGAATTCACAAAGACAATGAGAGATTAAAAAGGAGCGATATATTAATAAAGGACCAAGTTTTGTCTGTATCTGCATGAATCAGGTCATAGATGATTTTTTCCAACTTTTGCAAATGCTTTCCTTCATTTGGTTTGATCACAGGTCTTCTGCCTTAGATGAATTCTTGACAGTGAGACCAGCTCTACCTTAGGATAACATACACAAATGCTCATGGAAGCACCTCTTCCTCCTCATTTTAGCTCAATGAAATGCAGCATGGAATAGTCCTTTTAAAAAGATAATTTCTAATGAAGATTTGTAGCACACTACACTTCCATAATCAAAGCACGTCTTGTTACTATAGTAACTATAACACAATATTTAAAGCAACCTGTCTTAAACAATGCATGCCATGTCCATTCTAGAAACTGACAGATAATCTTCACAATGTTCTCCTTGTTCTTGTGTTTAGGAGGTGGTGATGGTGGTGAAGTACTCCAGAGTACAGTGGATCTATAGGACATGAAATCTTATTATGCAAGCAGTTTTTAATTTTTGTCTGTGTAATCTGGTAACAAAAGTTATCGGAAATAAGAATTCATATACTTTTCCATTTACGTAAGTGGAAACCAAGCACACTTCCAAAATAATGAGTCATCATAATCAGGGTCATGAGGGTCATTATAGGATGGAAGGATGACCTTAAATATACACTTTGACATTTTTTTGATGAAGTGACATGCCACTGATGTTATTTAGTGGAATTCCAAATCCATTGCAAGACACTAGGGATGAGATTCCTATTGGGTTTTCAACAGGATAAAAATAATCTCAAAATGCAGTCTTGCAAATAACTTCTTATCCTATGTCACTAATTCATGAAATAATTTTAAATACTCATTGATACAGAAGGAAAAGGTGGCAAAGGTGGATGTGGTAGTGGAGACAACACATCGTGCTGTTTACTTTGCTAGTATTGTGTAAGCAAAAGAAACAAATTTCTTTCCTAAAATCTGAAGATATAGAAAGGCTCAGGAGATCATGGCACAGCATGATAAATCTGAGTGAGTTGTCAATACGGAGTTCCCAAAAAGCCTCTTGGTTTGGGCTATCATTAAATCTGATGTGGTATCTTTTAATTATGATTTATAAATCCAAAGCCACAAAGGTTTTGTCTTTTTGTGCTTGACATTATCAGTTGAGATTGTATCTAAGCAATGTTAGAAGAGAAAGATATGAAGCAAAGTCTAAATACTAAAAAATACCTGAACAACAGTCTGAAATATATCTCCTCAGAAATTAAGTAATTAATCAATATAGAACACCAAGGCCACATTCTGTAGGAAAGCTGGAAAACTGTTGGAATACCAGGTGCATACAAAAAAACTCCAAGCCAAAAGAGTCCCCACAAAACTGGGTCTTCATTTATAGAAGGATGCAACAGAGCTTACTGTGCAGTAATACTGACAATAAATAGTCAGTTTTGCCTAGTCTCTTAAGTGTGGGATGAAGAAAAATTACATCAATAAAATACCCACATATATTGCATTACATCCCTTGTGATTAAAGAGTTAGGATGCATTCCTATTATTAACAAAAAGTTACTATTAGATATTCATCCACACACAACCACAAAACTTAAGTGAAAGGAAACATTGTTCAGAAAATATTCCTCTAATACAGGTAGTCCCTGCATGAACTCTGTGGGTTTTTTTAACAATGTTGCCATCTAGTTACCAGAATCTTTGTGAATGGGGCTAAAGAAAATTATGTCATCTAAGAAAAGATAGAAGAAACCGATGTGCAATTCCACAAGGACCATCAAATATAATTTCAACAGCACATCTAAATTAAGGATAGTACTGAGACAACAGTTAAATCAATGCAGCAATCTAAACTGATTTAAATGTTCTGTTTTGAAAATGATACCCACTATAAAAGAGAAATCAAAGACAGTTGATAACATGATTAAGCCATGGTTCTATTAAGTCTGAAAATAGTGATGCATGAGCAATTTTCAAATTATATTTAAATAGGCAGGATGTGCAAAAACACTATTGAATTGCATTTTAAGTATCTAGCTCCAGAATTGTAGTGACATAGGCACTGATCCCAAAGTGCTATTTTTTTGTGTCAACTTCAGACTTGCTGAGATGCTGTTCAGATATGACTGGAGCCCTTAGGATGTAGTGCTGTCTTATTTCCAGAACAAGAATGGATACAAACAAGAGCTAGGCATGAAGACTGACAAGACTTCTGATGAGAAGACTTGTCAATGAGAGAGTTTGGAGGAACTCAACTGATGAAAGGTTAGGCACTCACAAGGTGAAGAGGAAGTTTTGGTAACTTAATTCTGTGACTTAGGCACTGATATTATACTTATGATATTCAAAAGCATTTGAAAATGCTAGTTAGAGAATATCAGCCCTTGGTGGCTTGATTCAGTTAGAATTTCCCCGTTTACAGCAGGTACTCCTGTGGTGATAGTATCCTCATGCATATAGTTTAAAAATGTTACAGAAGTTTCACTATTTTTTCATAATTCTTGTTATGATGTCACTAAGTGACTACTTAATTATTCTGTCCCTCTAGATATTGTTGTTTACTAAGACAACTGTCCATCTGGGAAGACATGAACCATGTATATTTGATTGTTATACAATAATTAGCACTGAAGGTCAAAACTGAACTAGAATTATAGAAGGTAAGATTTCTTCCTTATACTATCAGGAGGATTTGACTTGACGTTGTCCAGACACCCCTACCATTCTGTGATTCTGTGTGATTCTATTATAAAACCTGGGGCCAGGCAATTACATTATCTGTGCTGAGCTTCCCTATCTGCAAAGCCAGGAGTGTGACACTGTTGAAAAACTGTCAGAGTGCCAATTCATGCTAACCATAATGAATTCTAGGATCTGGAAAGCCAACTATCAATCGTGAATCAAAAATCTGCAACTAATTATGGTTTCAGTAATACTGTCAACAACACTTAAATACTACAAGTAGGTCACAGAAATAATGTGTTAAAAATCCCAAAGGCTATACTCTCCGTAATTCTTGTTTCAGATAAAAAGGGATTAAGCAGACAAGCAGATCAAAGCCACGCAGAAATAAAGTGATTTTAGGTAGACATAAACACCAAGTGGCAATAATAAAACATGACCCCACAAACAGAGTAAGATGGATTTGAGGCTGTAGGAGTTTAAGAATATATGATTAATTACTATAACTTCTGCTGACATGTTAACTCCACAATGTAAGCAAGAACAAAGAAAGAAAAAACTTATCTTCGAGATAAACACATAGCTATTTATAGAAGCAAAACTAGAAGGGAATCGTCTAGTTTGAGGATAATAAAAAACCAATATTTCTTTCATGTTGAATGTTTTTGCTGGAGTTTTGTAAGCTCATAAAAGCTCTATTTCAGTAACAGTATGGAGTCTAGAAAGTAGAAAAATCTGAACATGCTGATCAGTTTGTCAGCACACAACATATCTCAGTCACATTGTATGTGTGCTAATGTTATGAATCTTATGCACAGGCATCACTTTATGGTCATAACAGATGTTGCATCATATTAATCATATACTTGGCTTTCTACCCTTGGTTATTCTTTCTCTACTACTTGCAGGTCACTAGAATCTATATAGCTGGGAATTTTTATTTGGGAGTTCAAGAACCTAATCAGTTTATATTTTCTCTGTATTCTCTATTCAATGGATATTAAAAAAAAAAAAACAACAAAATCCTTTTCCATTGGATGTATCATTAAGGAGGAAAAATACATGACACTGGAGATAATTTGTATTTCTGCTCCCCCCAGAAAAAGAATTTTGGGTTTTTTTTAGTGCAGTGGTTTTAATATTAATATTAAAATTAAATAATTTAAATAATAGTTTTAATATTAAAATTTTAATATTTTAGCATGAACAAAGTTTCTATTGGAAGCTTCTTGTAAAATAAAATTGATGTCAGGAAAATAGTTAGACAGAAATCACCACTACAGTATGCTGTGTTTTGTCCTAGTCACTCCATATTTGGGAAAATTTAACAAAAACTGAGTTGAAAACACAGAGTGATTTTCAGGGTACTTCCTCCTGTGACAATGCAAGAAGGACCGAGTTATTGCTGGAAACAGACAGCATTCTCATATTTGCCATCTCCCAGACTGGAACATGTATTCTCTTCAGCACACTGCAGTGGTAACCAAAGAGATTAGAGACATAGTTCAGATAAATTCAGACACAATGCTGAAAATTCAGATTCCTCTGATCCAGATACTAGACTGGTAATACATTTCCTTCATGTAATATAAAGCATGTCCTGAGTTTTAATGGCTTGTAAATTTCTGTTAATACATTTCCACAGTCCATTCAGCTTAAATGATTTGACCCTACCCAGTTCAGGTACAGTGTTCAGGGGCTGTATTCAAACTCTCCTTTGAGAAATCTGAAAAACAACTGTTGAACTGCAGTACAAAAGGTCTTACCCTCCCAGAAGGCAGAAATGTAGTTTTAATGAGCTCTTAGTCCAAATAAAATATGACACAGAATGGCTTTTAACTGTGATTATTAAAAGTTGTCAGGTCCTGAAAGAATGGAAAGAAATTTACTCCTCAGAGCTACCAATCAGGCCAGTTTTGAGGTTAAGTCTCCTGGGAAATTTGAAAAGTGATTTAGCTTCTGAAAGCACTTATACTTGCCTTCCTTTGAACTAAGTATTTGCTAATACAGCACAGGAGTGTTTCTGTCCACTGGGGAGCATGCTAAGATTGTCTAATTAATTTCTCTAGCAACCTAAACTAGATCTGGGTCCTTAGAGATGCAAGCAAATAAAAGTCAAACAATGTGTTCTCTCTCCCTCTTTCTCCCTTTCCCTCTCCTTTTTTGGAGAAATTATTTAAATTATGAGAGACTATTTTTAGGTCACTGATGGAAAGCTACATTTGATCTTCATGGTTAAGTATCCTTCTGTTAATTCATGCCCTCTATAAGATATGTTTTTAGCTTGCCTGAATTTAAAAAAAACATATCAAATTGCTAACTTATGCAAATCTTCTGCAGCCTGAGTTTGAGCAAGATCTGTGGCATATTTTGCCATTTAAGAGAGTCAAGTAAAACCAGCAGGTTGGTAAATTTGTAATAGAAAATGTGTTAAATTTTTTAACCTCCCAGTCAAATTTTTTCTCAGAGTAAGAATTTCTCATAAATTAACATGGTTTGCTTTCATCTGGAGTAAATACTGCTGTATGGAAGCAAGCTCAGTTGCTTTTCTTATTTCCTAGTAGGATGAACTGATATGTAAAAAGTCAGAAAATAATTTTTATTAAAAACATGCTAACTTTTTTATATCTAAAAAGCCATCATATTTATGCTAAAGGATAAATCACACATCAAAAAAAATCATGAGAACCATATACCAATACATAGGCCTTCTCAGATACTAATGATAAGTTCAGAACCTTTGCAGTTCTGCACAGAAGTTTTCATAGCCCCCTTTGTTGTCCCAGGCAGCTCTACCACCAGGCTGATTTCCATGGTGCTAATATCACTCTCTTTTATAGGACATTTTTAGCTGCTCATGTTCAGTGCATGTCCTGGTTTGGGCCCAAAAGGACCCCCCAAATGACAGATGGCCCCCCCTCCTCTCTCAGAAGAGAGGAGAGGAAGGAATGAGGATATTTCTGAGTTTAGAAGAATTCCAATCTACTTTAATAGATAATGAAATCATAGATAAAATGAAAAGGAAAAGATAAAAAGGTATACAATGTTTACAAAACCGTATCAAGCTCCCGGGTTGATGATCACGTCCCCAGCAGAC
>VZTY01007817.1:47936-73606 GCA_013400935.1 Turnix velox
TTCCCTGGTATAATCAGGTCTTATCAGTCTGGGACAAACAGTGTCTGAACAATGTGCAGTTAATTTCAGAGTTTAGTCAGACAGAAGAGGCCTAGCTGAAAAGTGAAGTTACAAACTAGAAAATTTACCTTATTTTACCTCAAACCAGGACAGTGCACTTATGTCAATTGATGATTTGCTAACATCACAGCTTGTTCAGGTTACTGTGTTAGCGACAATCAGGTCAAAACCTTATCTTCTGCTCTTCCATTCTGCAAGTGTTCCACAATACTTTCTAGCAGAATTAAAAAAGAATTTGTTTTGCTTACTGAAAACTATAGATCTCCAGTTTCCATTCTGGATCACATCTAGAAGAGTGTGTGTGCTTTCTGCTAATTTAAAATTAAAGGTGACCTAATGCATAGATTTCCTTCACCTGAATAATGAAGATTCAGAAATCAAAACTCTTTACATATTCCAAAAGATTCATGAACATTTATTTTGTTGCTATACAGTGAGCAATGAAACACAAAACCACCCTGGGATAATGAAAGATCAGGATGTGGTGATATTCTTGCAGGAAAGTTTAACTTAACACAGACAATACACATCTTTCTGTAAAAGCATAAAACAACTGAATGACTGAATACCACCTCATAAATTGTATTTTTCCAATATTGTGATGTAATTTTAAATATCTGCAGTAAAACTAAAACATGATCAGTTGTATCCTTCCATTCTGTTGGTTTTCACATTGTGGCAGCAAATTCATGCTAGTCTCAGCACATAGTAAAAAATTTCCTAGTTATGTTCTCAGAATCTCCTTCTTTCATTAAACAAAGTTGTCCTTATTCCTTTGTTTCAGAGTGTTTGTCAAAGAACAGTTGAGTGACTGAAGATCACAAAAAGTCATTGCAGTATGGATGAGAAGGCATAGTCTTCGTAGGGTACTGTGTGAGTTGTTATGCTCCGTTGGAAACAGTGAAAATTTGGACTCTTAATAGAGATTAATTAGACTAACATTATTGCATCAATCATATATGCAACAACAGTAATTAATTTTTACATAACTCTGACAGTTGGCTTCAAAAGACAGTACAATAAACTCAGTCTCATGAGTTCTTCAGCAATGGAGAAACTGAAGGTATTTGAGGTACAAGGTATCAGAATCAATAATAAAATCTTATTTAATTAATAATATGTCAGGGATAGACACCCTGAACCTCTCTTCCCCATGGACAAGGAAGATACACTTTAAAATACCACAGGTTTCCAGATAAATTTGTGCTACTGTATATTTATTATAGATTTAGTGTATTCATCATCACTTACTGTTAAATTTCTTTTCTGCATATCTATAAATCTACACCCAAGGACTGTCAACCACAAAGAAAATCTTAGCCTACAGGAGTCATGGTGACAAAAAGGAATAGCTGTGTAGTGGGAACCAGGACAAAAAAACCTTGCCATGCTAGATAAACTGTCTGGAAAAAAATATTCTACAACTCAATGCAAACAAGACCAAGATTCTATAGTAAGCACCACAGCAAAACAGATAGCAGACATAGCAATTCTGCAGTGCTCCTGCAGATAATGTCATTTACTCGGATTTATGCAAAGCATTTGACACTGCCCCATGCCATCCTGGGGTCTAAAGTGAAAAGACATGGTTTTGATGGTTTTGTCAATTGGAAAACTCCTATGATTTAAAACTTAGTTAAGAAGAAAACAATTAGCCAAGGTTATGTTTAACACAAGCGTAAATATAATGAAATTGGTGAGAAATGATCCAATATAAATAAAAGGAGGAATCACAGCTACAGAAGACTTTGGCTGTAAACATGGTGAAGATTGTAAATTGAATGCTAAATAAAGAAGATTTATAAAGCACTTTTCCAAAACTGTAAAAGCCAGAACAGAAAGCAACGAGGTAGGCTTATTTACAGACCCTGTAGAATTGATTGTGTGACCTCTGATAACCCTTTCTCTAATTTGACAGCTACTTCTCTTTTTTCTATGCTGCTTCATGCAGGAGTGCTTGAGTGGGCCTGCTATGCTCAGATTATTAATTTAAGTAAATCAGATTGCACAGAATTTTGCAGCTGGCTTCCTCAGCCACCTGATCTACTTAAGACACATTAATTTATAAAGAAGAAGGAATAATAAATAAGGGATGAAATGGAGAGGTGTCTAGAGCAAATTTCTGATTTAGTGGGCATGAGTGAGGTTATGAAAAGGAACAGAAAACATCCATTTAAAGGAGTCTTGTACATTTCCAGTACTACAATATATGGATCTGGCTCACTTTATTTGAATTTTCTGGCTTATTAGATAAACAGAGCTCTTGGAAGCCACTGGCTATGTCCAAGTCTTTCTAAATTTAAACTGCCCATCCAAATTTGATTTTGCTTAAAGTATAGATGGCTACCAGGATGCCAGTCTATAAGGGTGTCTTTGGTTGCCCCGAGCAAGATAGTTCTATAAAGCAGGTTACCCATATGTAAAATTAGTCACACAACATGAGCTAAGCAATGTTTTAGGGAGAACAATGAACTTAAATCAGGATTTTTCTATGGGGAATACATTCACCACAGGATGAAGAAGATTAAAAATAACCGGCATGACAAAGGAACTTTCTATACCTATGTTTCACTGTATTTTCCCTTTTTTTTAATTGTCAGTTAAATTAATCATCTAAACATAGTGAAGCTTGCCCTTCCCTGCCCCTCCTATCAAGGACAAGAGCATAAGTTGGAGTGGCGTTGGAAGCACAAATTCAGTCTGTTTGAGCAGGTGGAGGGTACAGCAGGCTGACAGCACACTGATGGTAGTATGCACAGTGCTTCTTCATCAATGTGCATTCTGCTTAAGGTTGTTTTGATAGCACGTGCTCTCACAGTTACCTTCTCACTTCTCGTCTTCAAATACACAGAACCTGATGGATATGTATTTAGAATTATTTCATCTCATGAAAGAAGGTCTCAGTGAAGGCAAATTTGCAAATGGGGAAATGAGACGGAGATTTCACACAGAGTTCAAGGATGTAGCACCAATGAAGTAATTAATTAATTTTTATACTTATGAGGAGATAGAGAGGAAAAATGCTATCTAGTAGAAGACAACAGGGAAGCAAAAAGAGGAAAAAACTTTGAAAGTTTTACCTGTAAACAGTATACCTTGCTTTTTGCCATGTTATTTGGCTGGGAACACTGGCATGCAAGTTATGCAATTTTATCAGTGGCCATTCAAAGCTAATAATTCAGGTGGCTTTCTCAGAAAATCTTGATGAAAACACGTATCCTAGAGGCAAATTCATCACTAATACCCACTTTAGTTGAAAAAGTCATTTTATGACATACAGACTTGCCTACCTGACTAATCTTAGGGTCTGAATAATTCATGGCTGTTAAAAAATTGAAGCTTTTAAATTACAGGAGTTCCACACTAGTGTCAAGCATCATACCAGTTTCACAGATCATTTTGTTAGAAATAATCTGGTCTTATGTCTTCAAACAAAGATGGTTTTGTTCTTAAAACAGTGGTCATGATTCCATCTGTTGAAACCTAGCATTTTCAGTTAACAAGGAAATGCTAGAAATAAAGTTTAACCAGACAAAAAAGTCCTGCCTTTTACATTCTTAAAACTCTTAAATGATGTGATCACAGAATATCACAGATTGGAAGATTTTCTAGTCAAATCCTCATGCCAGAGCAGGAATATCTAGAACATGTCACATGGGAATTCGTCCAGGCAGGGTCTGAATGTCTCCAGAGAGGGAGACTCCATAGCCTCTCTGGGCAGCCTGTTCCAGTGTTCTATCATCCTCACCAGGAAGAAAAAAATTTTCTTATATTTCTGTGGAACCTTGTGTGTTGCAGCTTGAACCCATTGCCCCTTGTCCCAAAATTAGATGGATAGCCTCAAAACATACCTCTAGAAGAATGTGAAGAAAAACAGGTTTTTAAGTCCTGCATCTTTATAAAAAATTCATAATCTTCCTGGGTTATGAAATAAGCCCCAAAGTGTCTACCTGTGTTTGTATCTTTCTGTTGAAAGCTGTCATACCTTAAGTGATGCAACTCATCTAGGAAATCTGGAGCGAGGATACTAGGATTAGAGGCAGAAAGAAAATATTTATATCAAACTTGTATATGTATGTAAAGGACGATGTGCACTGGAAAAAGAAATTACAATAAAAATTGATTTTAAGGTAATCTTAAAAAAATAACAAGTAGGAGAGAATGGAAAACTGATGGTCAGCTCTCTATGTTAGATTTGATAGAGACCTGATTAGATAGAAAAAATCACTTATCTGTACAGCGTGTAGGAGGCTATGACATATGACTGGTAAGGTTGGGGACGGATGAGAAAAAAATAATGAAAGGTCACATCCTGCCATCATCAAGGAGCAGCACAACAGTAAGAAAAAATCAGGAAAGCACTAAAATTAAGATCCTTTATGGATTTTTAAGTTCAATCAAATCTTGCTTAACTTTTGGCTTACTTTTTGGTAGCAGACATGCTGTACCTTTTGATAACTAACTTACAAATTAAGTGGCATAATGTATTGCTCTTCTCTGTCTTAAAGGGGCATTTATTTCATTGTCTAACTTCCTGAAGAGCTAGCTGTGGGAGTCAATGTATTCTTTCAAGGCAACAGGTGAACAGATGAGTGGGGCCACTGTTAACATGCAACAGCCTTTTTTAAAACATCCTTAGGAAATTTCATTACAACAGTACGTAAAGAATTTTTACTTGATTTGCCTCTCTTCATAAGATTTAATATTTTGTGAAATACTTTTAAAGAATGCCCACCCATTTGAAGCAATTATAAGAAAGAAATTCTTTACTGTGAGGGTGGTGAAACACTGGAACAGGTTGCCCAGAGAGGTTGAGGATGCCCCCTCTCTGGAGGTGCTTAAGGCCAGGCTGGACATGGCACTGAGCAGCCTGATCTATTGAGAGGCATCCCTGTCTATGGCAAGGGGATTGGAACTAGATGATCTTTAAGGTGCCTTCCAACCCAGACTATTCTATGATTCTATGATTCTAAAACTAATTGAATAATTACATTTTAAAACATATTCCCATTAAAAGTTAGAACAGATGATGTTTCAAGGTCCTTTCCAATGTAAGCTATTTTATGATTATGAAGTGGTGAACTGGTACAGTATCTTTGGCACCACAAAAATGGAGGTTTTTAACTACTACGCTTCCACTGACTTCAAATGGAAATAATGAGGTGAAGTAAGCTCTATGGGAGTAAAACATGCTCCAGGTGCAGTGACAACTGGATCTTGCTCCATGACTGCTACTCCAAAGCCCAATTTCAATGCAGACGTCAGTCAGTAACATTTTTGTTACAACATAGGAAAGGAGACAATATAAAAATGCATGTGTGCTGTGAATAGGGATTTCATTTCTGGATGTCTGCATCACTATCTCATCATCTATGTTGTTTTGGGTTTTTTTTTCTTAAATCATAAGGATAGAGAACTAGTTAATTCTTTAGAGTTGAGCGGACTTTAAAGACTTTAAAAATTGATTTTACTTATGCTTAAATGCCCATATCTGTGCATATCTGTGTCTGTATGCAACTATACTTATGATTTCCTTGGAATGCATTTTCAGCTGAATTTTTTTTATCCACTCAAGCATCCAAATCTGTAGCACACTCTGTAGCATGTCAAGAAAGATTAAAACTAAAGCTGAATGGTAAACAAAAAAGATAATGGCAATTCAGCTAGTTTTTTCCTTTTTCAATACTGCTTCACTACTTTTTCCCCAACAATAGCATTGAAGTTTAAAGCAGAACTCACAGAACATCTTTTGAAAATATGGGATAATATCTTTAAACAAAGTCTTGTAGAAATTGCCTGCATTAAGGTAAACAAAATCACTAGTTTATATTAAGTAGAGGCTAGTGGAGGTTTAATACTCTGAAGCGGATAAATTAAAATAAGTGCTACTCACATGTAGAGAAATACTACTGAAGTCATGGTTATTAGGCTCAGCTTTCTGCTATTTTTCCAACATTTGAAACATCACCATATGCTGATTATTTCCAGATAATAATAAATGCATATCCAGGGGTATGTCAGCTAGCCTATCTGATCAAGAAAAGGTTGATTTTGTTATGCTTAACCCGTTTTTCTTTCTGCAGAAAGATGAAAAAAATGCTTTGAGTGAGATCACACTGTATTTTTTTCTTTTTTACTAACACTATTCGCCACAGTAACTGCCAATTTACAACACTGAGTCTGCAGATTATCTAGAAATTGCTGCCTCTCTCTCTCCCTTCCCCCAACCAAATTAAAGTTGGCCATGTCTGTCAAGCTTATTTTTATTGGTTGGAATTAAGGTAGTATCAGGTTAAAGAGCTTTAAAGGAACAAAAATAGAAAAGATTCTGGTAGTTGAAAAATGCTCCTCTCAATTTGCAGCTTAGCGCATAGAGGGTCTTAACATGAGAAAACCCTCAAACTGGGCATCTGTGTAGTATAACAGCTGGATCAGAGCACTGATATTGTGCTCTTCAGAGAAAACACTAAGAACTGTTACACACATAACCTAGGATAATATAATTTCAGACGTCTTTGCATCCCAAAATATGAAAATAATTCCAAAATTTATGAGCACTATTTAATTCCATTAAAATCCATAAACATGCCTAGCTTTAGAATAATCACTTTTCAAAAGAAAAAAACACAATTTGGACTTGATTTTAAGCTTTTAAAAATGTCTTTCTATGTGTACAATAAACCCTTGATATTGAAAGTTTGCTGGCACAGTATTTCAAAACATTCTATTTTTTGCTTCTCTATATTCAGTAGACTTGCTGCAGATTTGACAAAGGATAAGATAAATTTTAGTGCATTATTTATAATTTTTTATCTGATCTTTAGAATTTGCTTAAAACAAAACTATGTTATGCTGCCATCAGATTAGATTCAAGTGCCACCAAGAAAAATGGCTCATGCTTAACATTATTGCTAAAGAATGATCCTGAGCCACCATCCAGTTCTTTACTTCACACTGACAAAATGTGTAGAGCTGGAATAAATTTCTTAAAGGACAAGCTTCATGGTTGGATGTGACACTAAATTTCTTTATGTAATTTTTAACATCAGAGCTGAGTCATCTGGAATAAAAATTAGATGAAATTAAGTAGAAATTAAACATAGTAGAACTACATGTAGAATCAGACAGATATGCATCTCAGAGACATTTTCTCAAATTTATTACAGTGTAAATTTCACATTTTCTAACAGATAAGTCATGACTGCCAAGATGCTGCTTTCTTCCTTCATCACAAAACGTAAATGTTTTCTTAATCAATTCATTAGTACACAACAATATTCTCATAACTGAACAAAATGATGATATACTGCTGTCTAAATTAATATTAAAGCATGTTAACATTTGACATTTTCCCATAAACAGAATAGGAAAAAATTGTCATGTTAAACACATCCTTGTAGCACCATTGAACGCCTCTCAACAGCAGCAGCTTTTGATTTTGAGAGCTGCACTAGCAGATCTTTGAATTCCTAACAGACCTTATGTAAGATTGATACATGAAAGCAACAAGAGTTTTTGGCTTCAGATCATCTTCACATCATCTTCCTTCTAGACCGTGTTATGCTGGTTATTTTTTCAGTCTACCTGACTCAGAAGTAGTTATATCATTCACTTACATCAGTTCATACACTTCCAGCTCAGAAGACCATGGAAGCCAGTGCTCAGAGTTTCATGTTTGCACTCAACTTCTTCAGGAGTGTTATAAAGAACTGAAAGCCGGAAAACACGGCAGAAGAGAGGAAATGCTTCAATGGGAATTCTCTTAACGTCTTTTTTCCAACTCAGTAGCTTTTCCAGCCACCAATATCACAGGTATAATGCAAAATTATCCTTAATTTTGCTACATTTAATAAGCCAATCAGTACAAGAAACCAAAGTAACTTCAGAAAATTACCTAAATTTCACACTGCTTTTCCCTGTAAGAAATATCCCACCATGATATGAAATTTCCCAAGTTTGTGTAGAAGATCTTACGGACTATTGCAGGTTTTGAGGCAATGGTTTTTGTTGGTTACAGATTCCTGACATGCTTGAAATAACTCCTAGACCATCTTTCCTTGTTTTCCCTTCACAGTCTTCAGAATATTTTGCAAATATTTATATATTCATACATTAAAATACACTCCTGTTCTTCCTCTGTGACAGCCCAATAATATCCATCAGTTCTGATAGAATTCTCATTCTCATGAACATAACTACCAACTATAGATTCAATAACAGATTTAGAGAAGTGTGAGCAAAGTATTTTTATACTACAGGGTATCTTAACTGACCTTGCAATTGTGATATCTTATGATAAATACATTTTCAAAAGGATTTCTTTATTTTCAAGCCAAATCTAGTGTCCTTTGCTTCCTGTAGTGGATCAAGCTCCATATACTCAATTTCTTGTCCCAAGTCTGCTTCACACTTCTATGGCCATGTAGCCCTACATGCATGCTTAGCCACCTCTAGATTCCAAATCAGTCTTACCACCACATTCTGCCAGCATGTGACTGCTTAACACTGAGAAGAGTGTCAACTAATATTCCATGAATATGACCAACTTAGTTACATCAAAAGCTATTTTTTAAAATAAATATAGGACACTCTTGGAAAAAAACTGCTTAAAAAGGAGATTTTGATGTCTTATTTTTTTCCTGTCCAGGAAAAATTTCAGTACTTAGAAAAACTACCATCCTCATAAACTGAACAACAAACCAAGTACAAAAATTCCACATAGTCAAAGAAGTTTCTCTTTTTTAACTCTAAATAAAGCAGCTAGTTTGGTCTCATAAGAAAGCAGAACCTAATGCTGTTCAAGTATCTAGTAGAAGATGAGATGATAAAGAAGACACCTAACAAAATTTAAGAAATCTCATTAAAAGGTGTTTTGCTTTTTTCCAGTTGGTTTTGTAAGAGGGAAGAGCTCTGCAAAAGATCATGGAAGGTAATAGACTATTGGTTTATTATCCTCCTGAGTATATTTCTCCTCTTAGTACTTAATTTCTTTGATTGCAAGAGTTGCAAAATGGTTCCTCAGAACCATTATGCTTAACATACATACACAAAAACTTACTCAAAATGAGGTGCAAACACTTGCTTGAGGAGAACCAGCCTTACTGAGATATCATCACATCTAATCTAACATTGCCCCCTACCCTCCAGCTCAGCTACAGTTTTGGTCAAATTTATTTCTATCCTGATGTCTCCATAGTCAATAGACTTACATCATGAGTGAACCCTGGATATCATCTGCCATGGCCTGTAAAATCACCTTTCAAATTTGAAAAACAGATTGAGACAATCAGAAGCCATTGGGGATGTTGATTCTTTCATGATAATAACAACAGGTGTAATTATTCTATAGACTCCCCTCTGAATCCAGTTCACAGGAAATACCTCTATTTCAATGAAATGTGTTTTTGTACAGCAGCCACCTGATATTTCATGTTCATATTTAAGGAGCTTCCTGCCTTTCTTATCTGTATGTTAAAGAAGAAGGAAACTCATTGAAATGGAAATAATCCTGAACATCTGATTGTGTGCAATGTGCTTTGAAATTATACACACAAACATTTATGCTACTCTAATTAATAATTATGTTTGATTACTCATCCCCTGTGAGGATTGCTCAGAGAACTCATTCTCCGCGGCCATTAAGATATTGGCAACCAGAATTCTAATGCAGTTTGATGTAAATTAGGTAAGAAAGTTCTTTTGCCAGGTTGTTAGCTTGTGTCATTAGGTGAGGCATCAGGATAGTATTAAACGAGAGCAAAGAAACAAAAATAGCATGAGAAAATAATCACTAAGTAAAGACAGTGTTAAGAAGAGACAAGCTTTGTCCAGCAATCCTTAAAAAATTTACATCATATTTAGCTAAGTGGTGCTCAGTGGCAAACCAAACTCTAACAACTATTGCCTAATAATTTTCTTAAACTTCCTTGATAATCATTAATAGCCTGTACTATAAAGAAAAAACACCCTAATTCTGGGAAACTGATATATTTTTTTCTGCTACAGCAAACACAAATAAAGATATTCAGAGATGTACTTTCCTTATAACTCTTTCAGAGCTCTTACCGGGTTATGCCACAAAGTAATGATTTATTAGTATGAACAAGATGAAATTAAGAGAAAACTGGTAGCTGTAAAGGTGTTCTATGCAGAAATCTCTAGTGTTGCAAATTTTCATACTATTCAAGAGCACTAGTATATTAGCAAAGGATACAATCAGAAATTTGAGCTTGATAATACTGAGAATGTGGACCTCTGCACTCCCTGCACCCAACTATATATCTTGCTCATTCAATAAGCCAGTTAAAAAGATTTGAGGACAGCTTGCTTTAAGCAGAATTACAAGTATCAATACCTTCTGAGATCATAGTTCAGCTAGCTCTGATCTGCACATTTTTAGACCTCTGGATGTAGTTCATTTCGAAGAAGTCATGCTGTACTACTGACGTGGCATTTGTCCACCACTCTTCATCAATGCTATCACTGCGCCATCAGCTTCCCAGGCTCACTTCCATATCTTGTACAATATTACATTAGAAGGAACTGTTACATTGTAAAGACTAGCAGATATGACCAGGGCAGATTGTGTGAAACACCTTAGAGAGCAAGAAAGTTCTGCATAACCAAAGCAGTATGATAATCATCCCAGAAGCATAACAGCAATGCCAACATCTCTTGTGCCTTCTGTTTTTCTCTCTTGGCTCAAAACATTTTATAAGGAAAGACAGAATTGTCATCTTTGTTTTAAAATCTGAGGCCTAAAGAAATTGTCTGGCATTAACTAGCAGATAAATGGTATGGCAAATAATTTGAGGGTCACGGTCCTTGGTTCAGAGTGACCCCAATGAGCATTAATGAAGAGCAGCTATGAGTAAAAGTGAAGAGAAAGGACATAGACATACAAGTCATCATACAGTCATATGGATTTCCCATGCCTTCATGTCTTTCGTCCAGAGTCTTTCTTGTGGTTTGCTCAATGTTCCATCAAAGCTTAAATATACTAGTTCCTTCCTTCCAGCAGAGCAGTCAGGCTATTTCTAAAAGACCTGCTTCTCTCCTGGAATCCTACATGGAAAAATCCCTGAAGAATGAAGTCTGAAACTGAGATCCCTTAATTTAGTACAAAAAAAAATACTGTTATGACTCAAAACTTTAGAAAGTAGCACTTAATGACATATTTAACTCTTTGATATACAATAGAGCTTGGGGACTACCACAAAGAAGAGGATTTTAAGTGCAAAGACAGCTGTAGCAAATTTTTTTTCACAGTTAATGCCATGGATTACCTAGTAACCATAAGCAGAGCATTTTCTTCTATCAGAGCTCTGCTTCCAGCCTTTATTATTGGAATTATCTAATCTTAACTGGTGTTATCCATCAAAATGAAAGAATGTGTGTAGCTTATATTTCTTTTAACCCAATAAACATGGGACAAGACCATAAACAAAACCACTTTTTCGTCTTCTAATGTTCCCCCCCTTATCAAGAAGAAAGAGTAAAATCTTTGTACTGACAGGACAACTGACAGACTTGTGTGAATGTTGGTAAAGATCTTATTGAAGATTTCTCTGTCACATGTCAGATTTCAACAACTTCCAAAATCTTGAGTCAAGTAATTTGACATCTGTAGGTTAAAAATAACACAAATAAAAAACACAAACAACCATCAACCACCAACTCATCATTCACACACTTGTCTTGGCACATTAATCACACTATCAGCCTGAACTGTGGACAATTAAAACAGCAGCTCCTGCTGCAAAGAGGATCAAATCCTCTTAATGTTGCATATGGCCCCTGTGTTCTGTACCGGGGACTTAGTTCTAGTGCTCACTCCACATGAATCAGCTCAGACTCTGTAACTGACCTCATTTGGCATCTGTCAGAAAATAAAAGCAATAGCACCCTGCTGTTCACTTTAGGAAAATATACAATTGCATAAACTAAATTTAAAGCCATAAATTTAACTCTAATCTTTTGGAAACCCAGTGCTACTCAGTTGCAAAAATTCATCTGTTCACTCTTTCTAGTTCCTGGATTTTAATACCTTCTGAACAAAATCTTTCCAATTCCTACTCAAAAAATTTCTTCTGTTTTTTATCATTCTTTACTAAGGCTCTGTCATGGTATGTGGGATTCTTTCCTACTCTAAAATAGAGTCATTTTTTTCAGGGTGAAAGAGCATTTTCAAAGTCATTTATCATAACTGAGAAAAGCATTCAGCAAGCTGTTTACCAGGGATAAGAAAAGGGACTTTAGCCCTTTATAACATTTCTTAAAGGATCCTCTAACCTCCCTAGCATCCTACCAGAAATTGTACATGTCTTCATCTATTACATGAAGTACTGATCAAGAAAAAAAGATGGAAATTCTTGATGGGAAAGCAGATAGGCAGAAGGACAGGAGAGAGGATCCTACTGGATAGAGATCAGAGACTGATAGGGAAAAATGGATGTGAAGGGAGAAAACAGTAACAAGGAATGGAAGTTTTAAAAGAAAAGGAGAAGAATGAACACGGCTCTGAAAGACAATTCATTCAGAAGGAAACTTGAAATGATATGGCAAGGCTATAAAGTAGTCTTTGTAAAGTAAACTAGGTTAAGTGGCCAGTTGAAGAACAGAGACAGGAAAAAAAGCCTCTAGCAAGAAGTGTCAGAACAACAAAGTCAATCTTTTAAAAAAAAAAATAAAAAATCACAATTTCATTACATATTCGCCAGACTGCAGAAAAACATATCAGGAATTCCTACATCTCCTGTCCCCAAATCTATCTGAAACCACCATCAAGGCATGCCATTTCCTATTAGTCCATACAAAGAGTTTATATTACCTGCTGCAAAACCTTATCTATTCAGCTCTAGTATTAGGAATTTGTTGATTCAGCTTAAGGGTACTAAATCCTCTGAAAAAAGAACTCAATAGGAACATACAATAGACAAAATATAGAGTGTAAGATAGCTTTTTTGCAGTGTAGAAAACTATAAATAATCATAGAAGAAAAGAGTATGTATCTTATAGCACACTAAAGATCATAACAGTTGTAGAGACAAATACTTTTGAAGACTATGAAATGCTATAACCTTTTGAGTAGTGTATGTTATTATTATGCCAGTGTTTCCCACATTCTTATATAGCATTCCTCCCAATGAATCGCACAAACATGGCTCCCTGACTCTTTTGATGCTGCTGTAATATCTTGACAAGTTTAAAAAATGAAATTTTTATTTTTAGTACATACGGATTTCTTTTAAGCTAATAAGGTTTTGTTAAAGGGAAGTACAACATCATAAAACATGTACTTTACATATCACAAGTCACACAAACCCACACCAAAAATTTCTCTGCAACTTATTTTTGACATTATACACCAATTTCTATTCTTTACTTTTAGTGCCCTGTGTGCAAAAATCAAATAAATATTTATTTTAAAAAATGGAATACAAACAATTCAATCTCCACGTTCAGAGAAAATCAAATACAGAATCAAACTTATTTATTACTAAATTAAGTCTTTTTAAACTGGGAATATCCCTAAAAACTATGAAGATGAATTGACGTTAGTTTCATTCTTTTTATCCATGGTGTTTCAGTGTATTTTCTTAAACACTGTGAGACTGGCAGAATGTAAAATATTCAGTTTTATTTTCATTCTACAATGAAGTTGCAAAGGAAGAGAGATACTGTGAGTACAGAGATGCCCACAGAGTGGTTACCCTAGCAACAAGGAGTAGGAATGTGCTAACAGCTTTCCATTCCTTCATCAAATTATTGGTAGTTCACTACCATAGTCTATGGATGAGAAAACTACTGCACCTCTAAAATAGATGTGTTTAATGACAGTGTTTCCCAGATATGTTTCATTATTAAATATTTAAGAAAACACTTCTGAAGAAATGTTATGTGCCTGGATGAAGATGCTTTGAGGGGCAAAAGTTTTGCGAAAAATTCTGCTGCTTTTACTTGCAAAAGCTGGACCTTACCTGAGCTTTTAACATAGTGCTCAAAAATTGTACAGCAACCACCAGACACTCACTGATCTTCTCCATGGGACAATACAGAGAGATCTGAGGAGCAATCCTCATTTGCCACAATACAGACCAAGTGCATCTACTGGACCAAACACGACGCTTGGCTTGGACAAATAAATATTGTTCAAGTGCCAGATGTATTAACATGGCACTTGGGTCTCTCAAAGAATCACAGAGTTCTTAAATCAGTGACAGCTTGCAATGATACAAACCTGGGGTGAAAACATCTTCTCACAAGGAACACAATTTTGACTTTCTAGTCCATTAAGTTGCTACAGTAAATTTTCCTTACTCTTTCTCTGTATACATGCAAAGGGGGGTAACACTTCCTTCTGGGTTGATCTATATCCATCTATTAATTTATATCCCCATCACTGTGTCATGGAAGATTCACAACATCTCTAGGATCTAGAGAGGTCTTACCCTGAAGAATTATCTTCAGGATAAGACCTAAAGAATCTCCACCTAACGGGTATAAAATGAAAGCACTAACCAGAATCAGCCATCTATTGCCCCCATAATTCTAGCGCCTTGCATTGTAAAACACAAATCTGGTCTGTTGCATCTCCTTTTTGCTTACTTATCTTACTGATTCTAAACATGGAAAGTAAGTGCCATCTCACGTCATCATCTCCTGGGAAAAATTCTCATAGTCATTCAAGAAACCACAGCAAAAGGCAGTGCCTGTGCACCGCATTTCAGATGCTCACCTGGTGTAAATTCATGGAGATACACAGAGTAGAAGCCAAATTAAACCAAGCTTGACTTCAATAAATATAAATAAAGGTTTCTGACTGTTCCAGGAATTTAATGTCTTCTACATGCTATTGTAAATATGCATTTTAACATAGTACAAATGCAAAATGGAGGAAAGAGTGATGAGGAAAGAAAATTCCAAACAAGGGTGTTGTAATAGTAAGGGACTCTGTGTAAGATTTTCCCTCCCACCATGGGCTCTCCACCCTAGTTTTGGCAACTAAATTGTGAGTATGACCCTTACAATTAGTGGTGAGATGTGCTCTTCAGTAAGTCAAATTTTATTAGGGCTGAATCATCTTCTGTGGAGGTCTTACCCTCCAAACCCTGAGCAAACTGAGATATTACCTCATACAGGCGTAAAGGTTCAATAGTGCCACCACAAATTCATGCCTTTCTAAAACTATATAGAGCTGAAAAAGTGGCTCATGCCGTTTATGAAACTGGAAACTTCTGAATTGTTTGCATTTGTATTATTTTAATAAAGAGGAAGTAATATGAGAAACAAGAGAACTGCTGTATGAATCCTACTTTTGCTCTGAAATCTGTTACCTTCAAAGTAGAAGCTGGCACCGTTCAGGGAAATTATCCTGTCGACATGTTATATGCTCTGATTGTGACAGCAACCCAACAATGGCATTGCTATTGCAGGGCTGGTCTTTGACAGGATGACAGATGGCATCTCCATTTCATAGTGCTGTCCCCAAAGAGATTTAAAAATCAAATGAGCTTTCAAAGATGACCATCTTAAAGAATAAAAAGTGATGATTATTCATCCAGTTGAGACTACATTAAATCACCAGCAGTAGCAGTTAATAGCCATTGGAGCTCAGTCCCAATCCCTGCAATCACTGAGCAACACCTTTATTTTACTGAGCACCACTACCTGTATGTACCTATATGTGAAGGTACAACAAAAAACCCGAGATGTTTTCTGAACCCTTTCTCCTCTCAGAAAATTTGCATTTGCTGGAAGGCTTTTAAAAGCTGTCAGTGCAGTGTGAAGATCTTCCAATGAATCACACATTCAAAGCAAGCAAAACCTAAACATTCTACCCGTTAACCCTGTAGTACAAATCTGCAATGAAAGACCCACTGAAATCTGCTTTTCTGATTGTTTTGGTAAACATTTTATAGACCTAGTGAAAATATTATATGAGAAATATTTCCCAAATTGAACTAAATAAAGAACTGTTTCGGTGTGATACAAAGCACTAATTTAACTAAACCCAGACAGCTGGAGCAATCCAGGACACAGCCGTGCTTTAAACTGAAACTACCTAGCCAGCTATCTCTGAGCAGTTCTGTGAGGCTACATGCAGGCCATGAATCTCTTTTTACCTCACACCTCATAAATAAATCCTTTGTCTGGTGAGTAACATGTCTGACAAAGAAATTACTCAACCAGCATGAATTTGGGAATCATAATTCATTATCTAGAAAGTAGATTTTTTTTTTTTTTAATATCTAAATGGAAAGAGAAGCATTTCTAAAACCAGCATGAATCAGAAAAAAAATCAAAAACAAAAAACCACCCTTTCCAACATTTTTAGCTTTTAAGAATCATGATAAACTATTTATTTTCTAAACATGTAACAGGGCATCAACCAAGGGTAGAACATTTTCATGTCAATATCTGCAACATAGTTACTAGAACTGGTTTTGTATGTTTAAGAAATTCTTAACTCAATCTCATTGCTGTAGATTACTTACATCTTCTCATCCATTCCTCCCTACACTCAAAACTCTCCAAATTGAAATTGTCTCACTTCTGTTCAGCCATCTAAATGAGATATCCAAATATCCTTTGACAGCTAGTGGTAAGAGGTATGCCCTTCAGCTGATACTGGATATCATTATTAAAAAGCTCCCTAAATTTAAGAGTTTTTTATTGCAACTGAGTTTAGGATTAGCTTGATGCTGTACTTTAAAATGCTATCTACAGTGATAGTTATCAACAGTGATAACCAAAACTATTAGATGATCCCTAAACACTGATAAATCCTGTGATTTATTTTTTTACTGTCTGCGAGTATCTTGTTTTTCTGGAGTCAACAAACCTTTAGGAAATTCAGTAGGATTCATCAAGGCTCTGCTTGTATCTTACTAGGCAATTCATCCTCTTCAAGCAAATTGTGTTCAATTGACCCTTGCCACAATTGACACAGATCAGAAATTCTGTTTCTGAATTAACATATAATGAGTTTAAAATCTCTGTCTTTCTGAAAATGGATAAAAATGGATAAAACTTTCATAGGCTTCAAGGGGACCAGGACTGCTTCTCCTTTTTTAGGTTCTCAGCAATTGTGGAAAGAGAAACAAATTTTTTGCTTTCCTATTCTTAATAAAAAGGTAGTTAAATATAGATATCTAATAGGTAACAGAAAAAGTTATATTCACACATACAAAAATTATTTCATTGGAACTGTATGTGGAAANATCTTGTTTTTCTGGAGTCAACAAACCTTTAGGAAATTCAGTAGGATTCATCAAGGCTCTGCTTGTATCTTACTAGGCAATTCATCCTCTTCAAGCAAATTGTGTTCAATTGACCCTTGCCACAATTGACACAGATCAGAAATTCTGTTTCTGAATTAACATATAATGAGTTTAAAATCTCTGTCTTTCTGAAAATGGATAAAAATGGATAAAACTTTCATAGGCTTCAAGGGGACCAGGACTGCTTCTCCTTTTTTAGGTTCTCAGCAATTGTGGAAAGAGAAACAAATTTTTGCTTTCCTATTCTTAATAAAAAGGAAGTTAAATGTAGATACCTAATAGGTAACAGAAAAAGTTATATTCACACATACAAAAATTATTTCATTGGAACTGTATGTGGAAATAATCTCCAATAGTGATAAGATCACTTTGCCAAGCATTAGCTCAGAGCCAATGAATGCAACTGAGTTATACGTGCTTGGAATAAAAGATATAAACAAAACCTTAAACTACACTATCTCTGTGTAACTATTGCTATAATAAGGTTTTATTTGATTTTTGTGAGAGCTATAATAGGATTAAGGCATAATCATAAATTCCCCTGTGACAAAAGATAAACTGATTCTCATTGATCTCTCAGAAGACAGACCAATCTTTGGATATTAAGTAGTCATTTACAGAAGCAACAGGTATATTATTGTTCCAGTAACACAATGTCAATTACACTCTGATTCTTAGAGACATACTCTTCAGTAGCCTCTTGAGAAGCTTGAATAGACTGCTTTCTCTTACAACAGGGAATAACAAGGATTAACCAGTTGCTTGAGGGTTATCTTATGGATTTTGTTTTGGTTTGCACTGATTTATATAAACCCTCCCAGGAGGCTTATTGGCATGTGTTAAGTGAGTCTCAAAAATTGAATGAGGTCTTTTTTTGTTGTTGTTATTAATCGAGAACAAGGTAATAGTGCTTCAGAAGTCTTTTGTAGCACTTTTCAACAAGTCAATCCTTACTAATGGATTAACTGTGTAGGCACAACATCATTATAATTAAAGTAGGTGAAAGGGATATAGCTCGGCAGTAATAGTGAATGTACCATTTCAATCTCAGGTCTTCAAGCTACTAGGGTGATTTTTTAAAGTTTAATTTTTGAAATTAACATTTCAGTGTAAACAAGATAAAAACATGAAGTAAGAGTCAACCCATGAATCAAATATTTTATAATCTAAATATGCATAAACACAGGGAAGAGTACAGAAAAAATTTCACCTTGAGAACAAAAATCACAGAAATTAGCAGGGAAACTGAGTTCACACAACTTCAGCTCTAACAATATACTGATAGTTTCCATCCAAACCAACTTGGCAGTGATCATACAGATGCTTAAGAAAATCATTGGAATTGACCCTAGATTTATTCTAGCTCTGGGTAGCACTGTAATGACAAGAATACCTTCCTCTTGCCTTTCAGAGATGGCTGTATGTCCATCATAGCATCAACTCTCTAGTGAAATAAGACATGAAGAAATGTGTATAAAAGTAGGGGATCATATTAAAATTTCAGTGGATGAAAATCATGGATAAGTTTGTTGTGATGAATTATTTTCCTAGTCAACATCTTCAAAAAAATGTTACATTGTTAAGACAAAATTTGGATTTTATTTTTAAAGCAAGTGTACATTTACAAAGGTTGACATCATTAATATTTCAACAAACTCCTCATTCAGAAGTCACATGGCAATCTTTAAAAAGACCAAACTACTGAGCATGTGGTGTTTGAACTTCTAGAGAAAGAAACCGCAAAATTTGGAAAATGCTTGCAGATCTGCTCAAAGTATTTATCACTGTGGGAGAGTTTCCTGCTAAGGGAGACATTTAAAAGCAATCAAGTTAATGAAGATTGCTTCTGCATTAATGTTTGGCTGAAAGTGAGTGGAACTCCTTTAGCTGGTTTGTGGTTATTCTGTCTACAGAGAGCTTTTGACAGCTAGAGATTGCTGATCAAGTCAGTGAGGTCCTCCAACTTGCATATGTCTAAAGAGCAAGTATTAAAGTAAAATCATATGGGAAATGGTGGCACCAGTTTCAGCTTTGCATGGAAACTAGCACAGCAGGTGTGATGGAGTTAGCTGTGGAATCGCTGTGAGTTCTGCCTCAGTTGGCTTATGCCTCATTGCACTAATTCAAAAATGAACCTGCAGAAAGGCAATCCTAAAATAACAACATTGCATGGGTACTGCAGTCATTATACATTCAGAGACTATTACACACATCAACTTGGTTAGAAACAGGAGATGTTTTACTTTTTAATTTCAAACACAAAGTCTTCTCAAAAGGAGATTAATATGATTAGAAAGCTTTTTAAATCTCATTTCAGAGTGATACTGATCAGATGTCTCAACCTTAAAAAAAGTGAAAATGTTGTGCTCCAATCAAACAGTGGGTTATTTTTGTGATAACAGAGGTGTTATTATAACATTGAACTTGAGTACAAATGATGCTTTTAGTTCTTAAGTGAGATTCATTTCTGAAGTCAGACACAAGCTTTCTTTAAATATCAGTAACATGATGGAGAGTTCTGAAACCTCTAAGCGTCAGATTCTTCAGTGCCTGACTACCCACACACGTTTCTTTCTTCTGTCCCCCCCTTGGGTTTATATAGAATTACTGGCAATACAATCTGTCTCTTTACTCTCTCTGACAACAAATCAATGCATACTGATAAGATCCCCCAGAGCCTTTCTCTTTCCAGTCTGAACAGTCACAGCTCTCTCAGACTCTCCTGATATGACAGATGCTTCAGTCCCTTTACCATCTTCATGGCCTTTCAGTTAAGTTGCTTCTTTAAGCCCAGATTTCTGTTATGCTGGAAAGCCCAGAGCCAGACAAAGAGCTGCAAATGAGGTGTAGCCAGTGCTGAGCCAGAAGTGGGACTAATCTCAGTTGACCTGCTAACACTTTTCCAAAGCCTAGGAGGCCATTGGCCTTATTTACTGCAAAGATATGTTGGTAGATAATGTCAAAGTTGATGTTCACCTCAATGTGTGAGCCTTCTCTTCCAGATTGCCTTCCAGTTGGTCAGCCTCCAGTGTGCATCTCTGTCTGAGGCTATTCCTCCCCAGATGCAGAATGTTAAATTTCTTGCCATGGACCTACTGGGGTTCCTCTGACAGTTGACACAGTCAGCTGGTGTATCATAGTGAAATCTGGTATATCCCCCTAGTCTGATATAATCTAAAAAATATTTCAAGGTGTTGCATGTCCCATCAAACAGATGAATAATGAAAATATTAAAACAGTACCAGCCACATAATGAACCCTGAAGTACAATACTATGAATACTTTCTGTTCACTTCACTGTTCAGTTATCTGGTCTGTACTTCTGTACTGGTCTGTGTGTTATGGGATACAAAGCTTTGCTAAAGTCCTAGTAAGCAACATCCAGTCCACTCTCCTTATCCACATAGCTAGTCCTTCAGTCCCTGACTAAGCATGATTTCCATTGCCTTAAATGGGCAGTGACAATGTCAAATCATCTTCTTGGCCTTTGTAAATTTGAAAGTGGTTTTCAGGATTATTTACTCCATCACTTTCCCCAAGAATCAAGGTGAAGATGACTAGAATATAGGTCCTCAAATTTTCCTGGCTATTCTTGAATTTGAGAATGATACTTGCTTTTTCAAGTCCTCAGAATCCTTCCCTAATCCCATGACATCTCAAAGATAACCGGAAATTACACTGGGGACATCCTATTAAGTCAAACACTTAGTTTGTTTAAATACTGTATAACCAAATTGTCCTCTAGTCAGTTTTCCTTGCTTTGGACTTACTTTCCCACCTTTGAGCCACCTTTGTACCGTAAGACAAATTTTACTGCCAAAGAATGATGAAATGTGGCATTGAGTACTTCAGCCTCTTCCACTTACTTTGTCACCGGTTTCACCACTGAATTCAGTGAAGGAACAATGCTTTTCCTAGTCTTCCTTTTGCTGATAGTGTACTTCTAGAAGCCCATTTTTTTCATTTCAGCTTCTCTTCCAGATACGATTTCAGATAGATGAATGGTTTTACACTAAGTGGGGCAGGTCTAGATTAGACATTAAGAAGTTTGTCACCATGAGGATGGAGAGACACCAGAACAGGTTACCCAGAGAGGTGCTGGAGGCTCCATCCTTGGGATACTCAAGGCCAGGCTTGATGAAGCTTGAAGTGAAGTGATCTAGTGAAGTATGTCCCTTCTTACTGCAGGGGGTTTGGGCTGATTGGCCTTTGAAGTTTCCTTCCAAATTGACTCATTCTATGATTATTATTTGTGAATGGCAGTACACCATCTTAGGATTTACAAAGAATCTGAGAACTAATATCTTAGAATCTTACTTTAAATAACAGTGTGGCTTTCTCACAGTGTAAGAAATATGGAAAGCATACAGTGTTTGTTCAGATTCTCACAGCTCTAGTCCCCAGATTACCTACCAATATGGTAAGCTATGTTTAAGGATGACTAAATTGCAATTACATGGAAAATACGATCTAAAGATCAGACTGAAAAAACATACCATTACATCTGGATGTACTGCAATAGCACAAGAAAAATGTCTTTTATGAAACACAAAATATGTATCTGTATTGGCAATCTGAATTGTTCTTTAGCCT
This sequence comes from Turnix velox, assembly GCA_013400935.1. Taxonomy (NCBI): domain Eukaryota; kingdom Metazoa; phylum Chordata; class Aves; order Charadriiformes; family Turnicidae; genus Turnix; species Turnix velox. The sequence goes on from VZTY01007817.1 coordinate 69,872, forward strand.
TTTTTTTGCATTATTTCACTTCCATGTTTGCTGGAAAAACTGTGATCTTTCTTATGATAGGTAAAGGATACATTTTTAAACTTCTTTTTAATTGCCTGGAAAAAGCAGCCTGGGTTTTAATAGATGCAAATTTCCTGCTGTTTGCCTTACCCTGAGAGACATATGTGAAATAAAAAGCCACATTCTGCTATACAAGACACATCAATCACTTTTTTGTGTGTGTGCATGCTGCTAGAAAATGTTTTTTGTAGATCTATCATACTTTTGGTTCAAAGTCAATGTTTTCCTTCAACTCTCACTTAAAGAATACTATTTATAAAGTGGTCTACTAGGCAGTTCAGTTCATATATCTAATGAAAAAAAAATCTAAATGGGTCCTATAGCTGACTGCATGAAGTAAACTATTTTGATTTAAAATGCATTCTATTCAAATGTTTTTCAGGATCTCTTTGGAGTTTCCAAGCAGGCTTTCAAGGCAGTGCTGTATGAGACTTGATTAAATGCCTCTTATGTGCTACATATCCATAGTATTAAGGTCAACTGAATTTTCCTCAGCAAAAGCTGGCAACTCAGATGAAATTCAGGGGGATTTACGCAGCAGCTATTTGGGCATTGAAAGCTTACCAAATTCTGCTGGCTTATTCCCACACTGCAGAAATGTGTATACCAGAAGACAGAGAAAACAACCTGAATCAAAATAACTAAAATCACCAAGCTTAATAGTTTTTAGATAGAAGGAGACGAAAATTGCCAAACACTGGTTAGACTGAGATAACCAATTAAACCTGATCACATGTTAGCATTCAATGCAAGCCAATGAGAAATACTAATTCAAATCAAGCCAAGCCATTATGCTATATTAGCAATGCAATTTTCATAGTCTAATAAACCTTGTCTCTGAGCAATTTTAGTTAGCTTTTGCATCTGTATGCCATTTGCATCTTGTTTCTGCTCCAGATTGTATACCTGACACTCAGCAATGGCTTGTACTACTTGAACTCACCAGTCATGTTAAAGTCAGCTGCCAAAGCAGCTTTGCTGGTGTTTGCTGCTCAACAAACCCACCCAAAGCTTATAATTTCTGCTCCAAAGAACAACTAGAAACAACAGTCTGAACCAAGCCTCTCATTAAATTGCAAAGACTAGATACACGTCAATAATGGTATTTTTACATAATGACTACCCTTTTTAGCATCAAAGCAAATGTCTGCAGAAGGGGTTGCCCAGATTTGTCACCATCCGTTTCAGCGCTGTTGTACAGAGTAGCTGTGGAAGAATTAATAATCCACACTGACATCTAGTGGACAGAAAGCCAGCAGAGAGTTCCCAAGCCCTAAAATCTTGTGTTGTTTGATCTAAGAGATAAATTGAATAGTACAGGGAAAGGGAGGTGATTTTCTGACACTTTAAAGCATGCACCAAGTCTGTGCAGAGTGGTGTTTCATTTGGTAAATATGACAATTTCAATACTAAAAAAAAATTTACAAAAAAAAATCAATAATAATAAATTTTTAAAAAGCCCTTGAAACAAAAAAAAAGGAAAAGAGTACAAACAAACCCCCAACAAATCAAACCAAAATGAACAAACGAAAAATGAAACAAAAAACCTCACAAAACCCCACAAAAACTAAACCAAACCACTATGCATTTACAGGATTATGTAAGAATATAACTAGTGATTTACCTTGGAACTTCAAGTCCATACTTAGAGGCAAAAAACCAAAGTTCTCCAAAGTTAGCATAGGTACTACTGTATAGGGGTTTTTTGCAGTGTACCAGCCAAATATCACTTGTCTGATTAGTTCTATTATTAAATTATTCATTTTTTATATTCTTCTAATTTTCTAAGAAAGAGAGAAAAAATTAAACAGAAATCTCTGAATACCTTGTGAAAAATAAAAGTTCATAGAAGTTCATGGAATGGTTTGAGTTGGGAGAGACTTTATAAGAATGTTCCCAGCTCCCTGCCATGGGCAGAGGCACTCTCCAGTAAACCAGGTTGTTCAAAGCCCCGTCCAACCTGGCATTGAACACTTCCAGGAATGCAATTTTCCTAGCAGCTGATACAATGCTTCATTTAGTCTTCTAGATTGACAAAATGTTGGTAACATACTGATGTTTTGCTTGTTGCCAAGTAATGTTTTCCTTGTTTCTGTTTCCTCTCAGTTCACCACATTATGTCAGCAAATACAACTGCATGAGAAGCATAAATCAGAATATCTTCTAGCCAATTCCTTATTCACTGAGTGGTCCACTTGTCAAATCCATGTTTAGACACAAGCATGTCAAGTGCTAGAGACAAGTGACAAATGTTTCCTTTCTTCAGAAAACAGAATTTAAAAATTTATTTAAATCAATATTCACAGGAGTAGCTCCACAGACAGCAGAGAAAAATGTCTTAATTCCTGCCTTTTAAAGGAATTAACATAAAAGGAAATGTTTTTAATCTCAGCCTTAGGGAAAAGCAGTGGCAATTCTACCCTATTTCTACCAACACTCCTCAATGCAGCTCATTTTAGAGAAGGTGTGCAGATTACAAAGATGAGAAGGAAGTTTAAGCATGGTTTTTGGACAACATGCCCAGAGTGAATTTCCTCAGGCAGTTATTAACACAGACATTGGAATGAAGCTGCTAACAGGAGGAAAATACACATTGATAGGAAACATGCCTCTGAGATAATTTTTAGGTTATGATGCTCAATAGCAAAGCCAAGAAGCCCACTATTGTAGCTCAGCTTCATACAGATTGGCTCATTTGATGACTGTAGAAGCAGAAAAACTAAAGTAATGGCTTTATGAAGGAGCACATTCCAGAGAGTCTCAAATTTTCAGCATCACCAGAGGCTTGACTCCAAATGAAAGCATTTCATTAACTTTCAACAACCCATTTAAAAAAAAAAAAAATAAAAGAGATGGTTCCAGTAATATTCATCTGGATACCAAAAGATTTTGCCCAGGAGATCTGTATCGTATATAGGACCTCCATCTTCCTTTTAAGGATATTTGCTCCTTACCTTAGCATAACCCGGGGGATTGAAGAAAAAAAGGGATCACTGTCTGTTTTCACCATATTTAGACTATTTTAATCCTGTGCAGCTTTCTGCAGCATTCAGACAAGATCCCTCCTATAATCTCTCTTCAATGTAAAACTTCTAGAATTTTGTGGATGGGAAGGGCCCTTTTAATATGGAGATCATCCACAGCCAAATAGGATTTAAGATGGTAGATCTGACAGAGGCTTAGCTGGTAGATCAGGCTCACTATCTCAGATTTTATTCAATCACTACATTTGGTATTTGAAATATCCAGTTTCTTGCTCCTCTAGTGAAATCTGACCTCACTCTGGTTCTCTTCCTGTACCACATTTTAAGTGTGCCTATTGTTTCTTCTGGCTTGATTTTAAGTATTCTGTAGCTGTACCAGGACATGAAGATAGAATGTTCTACAGGTTCTTCTCGCTTGAAACTCAAAAGCACGATTTCCAGTGGATGGCCAGTGCTTGACTATATATCCCTATCACTTTGTTGTGCCTGTATTGATAAGAATCACAATTCTTTTCCCAGTTCATTTGGCATTTGACTGCGATGGTGGATGAAGGGAAGGCGACCGATGTCATTTACCTGGACCTGAGCAAGGCCTTTGACATGGTCCCCCACCACATCCTTATCTCCACATTGGAGGGAAGTGGATTTGATGGGTGGACAACTAGATGGATAAGCAATTGGTTGAAAGGTC
>VZTY01007817.1:74087-105958 GCA_013400935.1 Turnix velox
AGGGAACCTACACCCAGGAAGGGAGTAAACTCTTTGAAAGGGCTGACAATAGCAGGACTAGGGGAAATGGATCCAAGTTGAAGGAGGGAAGATTTAGGTTGGATGTTAGGGGGAAGTTCTTTACTAGGAGAGTGGAACAGGCTGCCGAGGGAGGTTGTGGATGCCCCGTCCTTGGGGCAAGGTCAGGGCCAGGTTGGATGGGGCCCTGGGCAACCTGATCTAGTAAATGTGTTTGTTTGGTGGCCCTGCTAGGCAGGGGGGTTGGAGCTACATGATCCTTGAGGTCCCTTCCAACCCGGGTCATTCTGTGATTCTGTGATTTGTATGCAAGGTTCTTGCTGAAAAAACATGACTCAGAAAAAAGTGTAAGTATTTTTGGGATTTCAACCTGTCACGGTGAAGAATGAGAAAGGAATGCCAGCATGGTCTCAGATTATTGATAGTTCACAGAGAAATTTTAGGATATTAAGCAAGGCAAACATTCTCTCCTCTGCGGAAAAATAATATAGCACTTGTCTTCCATATACAATAATTACAGCTGACAAGGATCTTCATTATGCATCATACTAAAATTCAGATTTAACTTGTGTGTATAAAAACCCACAAATGAATAATGAAGGTCTGTATTTATAAATTTATTAAATCACATTTCCTATTTCTAGCTATACAAAAAAAATAAGGAAACCAAGTTCTGCTCAAAGTGACAGTTCCCTATATTTAGAAGTGCAAGGGAACAGATTTTTCTTCAGCATATCTCAGTTTTTAATAACTTAACCTGATTTTTCAGCTTCAAAACCAGTTAGTAATGGCTGCCATATTTCATATTGGTCCCTTTTGGATTTAGAACACCATCTTCAAATTTCTGAACAAGTCATTCTTTCAGTGTCACCTTTATCCTCTAAATTTAAAAGACAGAAGCATTCCCATATGGTGAAAAATAGATATGTAAGAAGAACTGAAATTGTAGAAACTTAAAGGAGCAAAACATTTAGACCAAGGTTGTACCTCCAAAAACAAGTGAGTAGGGAAGGGCAAGACAGCACTAATAAGCTCCTCTGTATATTATCACAACTTTCACCTACTGAACTACGATTACAGTGTTTTCCACTGTCTCTTTCTATGGCACAGACATTCAGATTTTTTTTTTTTCCCAAAGGTAATCGTCAGTATGAATAATCCAATTTCACTACAGTTTTTAAGGAATCCACTACTGAAACATAAAAATCATGGTACCACTATTAGATTTTTTTTTGTTTTTTCTTTGTTCATTACAGACAAGCATGAACTGATACATTATTTATAGCAGAAATTTGGTGTCTGTCTGAATTCTGATCTCTCAATTTTTGGATTTATTTTACAGTTGTATTTCTCATTTATAAAAAGAAGCCTATCTCCCATATGCAATTTGTGATGTCTCGTGGATGATCTTTTCCAAGTACTGCATCCATTGAATGCTGAGAAAAACATCATATTTTGATGTCCATGGCATATCATCTATGAATAAAGAAATTCTGTTCCATACAGCAATGATAACTGCATGGGAGCAATGGGAATAAAAGAAAATAGCATTTCAGATTTCCAGATAGACAACTGACTGGCTGCCTTAGCTCTTCCCTAAGCTTTAATAGTCCTCTCAAATGTCAAGTGAAGTTACTAGTTATCTGAGAACTTATTTCCATAAAGCACTTATTTTAAGGGAATAAAGATCATCAGCAATAAAGCATTACACAAGAGAAGATAGTATAAGAAGAATCAAGAGAAAAAGAGGTAGGTTTCGTTTGGTGTTTGTCAGCTCTCCCCATTAACAGCTGAACATGAAGAATTTCCTTTAGAAAGGATATCTCTAAGTATCTGGGCCAGAAAAACAGCTACATCACGTTGCGTCATCAGAACATCCCAGGTTGGACGGGACCCTGGGCAACCTGATCTAGTAAATGTGTTTGTTTGGTGGCCCTGCTAGGCAGGGCAGTTGGAGCTACATGATCCTTGAGGTCCCTTCCAACACAGGTCATTCTGTGATTCTGTGTGAAAAAGCCAAGAAATCCTCTTCCTACCTGTTGCTGGTGAAAAATCTGCAATAATGTTCTCAAGTTCGTGTGATTAACCTCAGATTCAAAAGTGAGAGAGACTCATCAGGGTTGCAAGGCCTATCTGTGACCAAAGGTATAAGAGAGGATTTTAATTGCTTAGCAAAGAAGCTTTTTGAAGATATAAGGACTGAGAGCACTGAACTGCTTGCTTTTCACTTTTTAAGACTTATTTGGAGGCTAGCTAGTTTAAGGAGATAGTATTTCTGAAAGCATCCATGCCTGCTTTGAAAGCATCTTACTTTGAAAGCATCTGTTTGCCTTTTAAAAATAAGATTATTCCAGTCATTCAAAATTTTGTATAGAGATGAGTAGGCTTTTAGGTGTTTTCAACCCTTCTGCAAAAAAGAAAACAACCATGAAGTAAATAACTGCAATTTTTAATAGAATTCATAGAGTGTTATGCAAGTTACAATAAAGGGTTTTTCAAAGAACCAGGAGGCTAGTAGATTTATACATCAACACACTGTTGCAGCATCATGACTTCCCCAGAAATGAACCACTGCTCTGTGATATAACCTCTTTTGACAGGCAATGCATCTAAGTAAATACTGCCTACAAAGTCAGCCAGCTAATTTATATTGAATTCATGGCAGTCCAGAATATGACAAATATCCAGATACCAAAATAAAAGTAACTGAGCACAGGAAACCTAACAGACACATATTTAATTTCAGAAAACAAAGGCACCTGGCAAAAAAAATCTCTAATCAAAACTCACAGCATGTAAAATGGAACTCACAAACTATGAAAAAAGTTATATCTGCTTTCCCAAAACTTTCAACTCCAGCTGATCTGAGTGTAGGATCTGTGAGAAGCAGAAAAGAGAAAATTTCATATTAAATACCATGATCCTTAGGAAGAACTCATTTTTTCAAAGCATTGCTATTTATTGCTCAGGAAAAGAAAATATGTACCTTATTTTTTATTTTCCTTTTTTTAACTTAAATTTCAAAGAACTAAATTTGCAAGTCACAAGATGCAAGTCAGTCTCACTGAGTATCTTACAGGAGAAAAGGGTGCCATACAATAACTTCAGCATGTTTTACAAATTGTTAAAAGCTTACAAGGAAGAGCAGAAGCTCACAAGATCATGAAATAACGTCAGCTTTTTTTAGAAAAAAATATTTCTTAAATCTTTCCTTTTCTTGTATGTTATTACTTCAGTAAAATTTCACTTCAGTGAATGAAGATAATGAGGCGACTTGATTGAGATCTTGCTAAAAGTAACTGGCCTTTTTTTCTTTCTAACAACTGACAACTTCCTGAGGCAGAAAATAGACAGTCCTACATGAGGAGGTGCCGTACTGGATCTACTAATCACCAATGCCAACACCAATGCAGCAACCATGTGCTGGTGGAATTTAGAGTTCTGAGGAAGATGTGTCAGCCAAGGAGTGCATGCAGGACGTTGAACTTTGAAAACCAATTTTTTTAAAATTGTGATGGACTGTATCTATTTTGAAATCATATTCAGGTGAGATCAACTGTACCTTGAACCAAGAGATGCCTATTAGACATAATCACTGACACAAGCCCTCTGAAAATGTCAGACCATCCACTGAATGTCTATTGGCATTTTCAGGCACTATTGCACATGTTGGGAGGATATTTTCAGTGGAAAATTACATCCTGGCATAGACTGAAAGCAGAGTATTGAACTGCAATGCAAAATGAGTGATTGATTTAAAATCACGCTCCATTAACTCAAAGACATGTCTATAAACTGAATCAGAAGGAAAGAGTAGTTCCACACTAGGCACATCCCACAGAACTGTAACTTCTATAGGAAATGGTGGTTACCTCAGCAATTAAATGAGTAAAACCCTCTAGACTCGGACAGCTGTTGGAATATCAAAACAAGAAAGGGGTTGTTAGCCTGTGTCTCAGCCTCTGCATGAAGCTTACCAGCAGAGGCCAGTCTTACTCTAGAGAAATACAGTTACAACGAGAAAGCTGAGCTAGCAGATCGCTTAAAGCATCAGCCTTATGTGTAACACTGATGGTCTCCGATTTATTAAGATCTCTGTTTGATACACCACCAGAAACACTTGACTTACACATTTTCACAGAATCATGCAATCACTTTTGCCTTGAAATATATACTTAACTTACTGTCTCTAAAATTAATTTCTTCTGCTTCAGTATTGCAGAGGATAGATTAAAAGGGTCCAGACAGTTAAGTAATGCAAGATCTGAAACAAGTGAAGATAAAGAGCATGGAGTCTCCTATTTACATAATTAATTAAACTGACATCCTGATCCAGTGTCTTAGCACCCTCCTTACACCCAATCTAAATCAATCCTTCTTCAGTTTAGAATCATTGCCCCTATTTCATTACTGCAAGTCTTAGTAGAGTCTTTCTCACCTTTTTTATAAGGCCACTTTATATAGACAAGTAATTCCATCACCTTAGTTTTTTAATTCCCTGTGCATATTTACTGTGGATTAATTTATTTATACAGGAAATTTAGCTTATTCTTTTGCTAGAATGAAATTATGTAAATAATCCTGAGACTTATGTTTTTGATTTTTGGTTAATACTAAAAGCTAAACCTTCAGTGATTTAATCTCAAAAAAGTTTTACCTAAGTAACAGAATATGAGGATGACTTTGCAAAATGCCCATAAAAGAATGTGTGTGGGCATAGCACACTTGGTGAGAAATTATTTTCAAATAACTAAATACAATCACTGTGGTATTCTGGTAAATTGCACAAAGAGTGAATGGTATCCAATTCTCTTTCCGCGTTAACAAGTTATTGTTCAAGTGCCAGTTTCTGCTCAAGGATCTTTTTTGTACTAACTGCACACAGGAAAATTATGTTCAATTAGTATTGATTTAATTAAAAGCAGCCCTCATTCAATACACAAAAAATACTCAGTATTATTTCTTTGTTTCATCAACGCAATTGAATTATCTTAATTTCAAAATGTTAGTTATATTATACAAATTTGGTTTGTGATGGAAAGAGATTCGGCTGGTGTAAAAACAGTAGAGCTAGTAGAGCTATGAAAATTTACTTCTGGATTTATACTAGCTGAAGATGCAGCTTTAGATATCCAGATGGGAGCTTGTCACATTTAAGTACTGTGATCTTCCCAATGTCCTCAGATACCTGTACACACTTCTGCAGTGTTATATTTCTTTTCATGGTAAATATTCTAGTTACAGAAATTGACCTCTGAGATGTAACACTGCCTATTTCAATTGATAATAGGTAATCATAGAAAGAGGGAAAAAAATACACTTGATACAGTGATTTTCATGTAAATTTTAGCCAGAAGTGCAGTTCGGTAAGTTGGCAATTGTACTCTGCTCTCTTGTATTTTGAATCTTCATGATCATATTAAATATGGCAAGGTATAACTTACAATTGATAAATCATAACATGAACAATACACTACATTAAATTTCATTTTGTCTAAGGCAATGTCAGATATCATACGTTTTTTGCTGAAGGGAGGAAGCAGAATTAGAAAAGGGAGATAAAAAATTACTTCTTTAGGGTTTGAGCAACATTGTACCAATCTTTGTGATGAGCATAAACTTTTGCAAATTTGGTCAATGAGAAGTTCAGTACAGGGAATAGGTTTCATGAGGACAGCTGGTTACTGTAAACACAGTCACATTCAGGGGATTAATCTGATATCCATCTGGTTGAGGAACATAAAATTTACTATAACTTCTGATACTTAGACATTTATTTACTGATTTTTTTCATCCCTTGTCTATTTAATAGTGTATTCAGACATTCTGCACAAGTTAGTATCTTGTCCAGGCTGACCAGTGAGGGTGTGGAGTTTCCATCTCTGAAAACATTCGAACCCCACCTGGACACCTTCATGTGTGACCTGCTCTAGGTGTAGGACTAGCTGATCTCTTGAGGTCCATTCCAGTCCCTGATATTTTGTGATTCTGTGTGATTCTGTGGAAACCATTAATTTCAGGTCACATCTAGATACAATACAAATACACACGTACAAAAATTTAAAATGAAAAATAATCTAAATGTCTATGCATAGGAATTGTTCTTAGTGATTTTACTGAGCACTAAGATACTGTACAGAAAGTCCTAGACACAAACACAGCTTAAGAACATTACAAGAATAGTCAGTGGTAGAACTTCTATTGTGCCCAACTAAAGACATATGCAATACTTCAGTGTTTACTTGCTTTGTTTGTTATTCCTTTAATCAAATTCAATTCTTCGGGAAATGGAAATATTATTTTTAATAACCAGAAATAAAAAAACCTTCTTCAGCCCTCCCCCCCTTCCCCCTTAGTCACATCTACTTCAAATTCAGCTAGACCACAAGGGTTTTTACTTCTTTTAAGCACTGGAATGAATGGTTATGTGAGGTAACAGATACAGAATGCTTAGAATTAGAATCATACAGTAGTTTTGGTTGGAAGAGACATTATAGTACAATCTATTCCAACCTTTCTGCAATGAGCAGGGATACCTTCAACTAGTACAAGTTGCTCATAGAGCCTCATCCAATTTGACCTTGAATATTTCCAGGGAGGGGTCATCTACCACCTCTCTAAGCAATGTGTTCCAGTCTATCACTGTCTCAATTGTAAAACCTTCCTTCTTGAATCTTGTCTAACTCTACGGTCTTTTACTTCAAAACTAAAAAAAATTTGTTCCATTGCAACAGGCTCTATCAAAAATGTAGGGACATCATCAAACAGACTCACCCTCAGCTCAGTTCACACGGTACACATTATGCTATAGAAATAAAATTTGAAATATAAAAAAACCTGCCATTTAAAAGAACATTTGCTACATTTGAAAGGGTTTCTTTCACAAACTTTGCACAAAAGTTATCAGGAACTTCAGAAAAATGGAAATTATTCTAATATTATTTAACATTCTTGATTTTTCTAAATCAAGGCTGGTAACATCTTACACAAAAACCAGGGCTTTTCTGAGAGAAGCTATCCCCTTATCTAACATTTAGCTTTGCTTGGTAATGCACAGAGCACTGAAATATTTCTGAGTAATTTCTACATATGAAGTTGATTACTTGGGGGAATTTCACTGATGCTCTATGAAAATCTTGTACACCTTTCTGTTCTTCTATACACTTATATTTTCAATTGTAGAGATAGATGAAAGGAAGGCTTCCTTTATATCTTTCAATTTTTATTGTTTTATTGTCCAGTAGAAATGTTACACAGCTGAATCTTTTATCCTGTATCTTAGGCTAAAAATTATAGGTGGACAACTCCCATGGATTGCCAAAATTAAAGTTACAACTGGTACTCTTGCATAATATTTTAGTCTTCAAAATTCAAGATTAAGTGATACCGGCAGTAAAACCTAACCTTTAAGAAGGCACAGTATTTAGAATTTCTTAATTAGTGCCTGCTAGAATAATTCATTCTGAAAATCTAAAAATATACACAAACCCTTAAGAAGACTGAGACACCACTTCTACTGAAAAAAGTCCACCACAGAATGTGTTGCTGTTCATATGCAGCATTATGGAGGCCAAAAAACATTAACCAAATCTCTAAAAGGAGATCCTTTCCACTGGAAAAAAAAATGTAAAAAATATTTCATATTCATGGAAAAGGACCAATTCCTTATGATATCTGGAAACATCTAGGAACAGTCAAATTCATATGGCATATAGTTTGGAGAGTTTAAAATCTGTCATTTCAATCCTTGTGCAATATCTGAACTGTTTGTATGAAAGAAACTATGAGACAGTCATCAGAAGTTGTAATGAACACTAACTTAAGTCTGATCAGTGTCAAACATTTTGGAGTGCAGTTCCATCAGCTACATTTCTACCACATTACAACGCAGTAGCAACTATTACTGTTAAGTCCCTTGTTCTTACTTTAAATGGAAAGACCAGGCATCGAACACATCCAGTGGCAATACCAGATCATAGGAAATTTGAAGCATGACAAAAATAGGATGAGTTTTCAAAAGTATTTAAGTGCTTGTAGAGAATATGTCCCATCAATTTCCAATGAAACTTCATTATCAAGCATCTAATTGACTACTGTAAAGCAGGATTTAATTTCTGCAATCATATGAGCATTTCAAGATAGACTTATTTCACTTACTTAATATAACTTTGTCATCCTGTGAGAACATATCAACTCAAAACTCTGAAGCACAGTATAATGATTTTCTTTTTATTTCAGAAAAAAAATATAAGCACCAATTACATTACAACAGTAGAGGTTTAAAATTATTAGAGAAATTTGAGTAAGCACAAATGTGAAAATCATAATTCTAGTGCAGTGGAAGAAAGTATTGAAAGTAAAGTCATATTGTATGTGCCCGAAATTAGTCAGACCAAAGAAATATATCCAGCTTGAATTTATTGCATGAAAAGAACTTGCAGTAAAATGCTGGCAGCAATTATCAAATAAATGCCACCTACTTGGTTTCAAATCCACAAAGCACTGTACATGGTATCTCTTTTCAACTAAACTTAAAGCCTTGCTGGAGATAGAATTGGCCTGTGTCCGCAGACCTTTCTTATTCAATGCAAGGAAAGACCAAATTACATGCATTATAAACATACTGCACGGCTATAGGATGCTATCTTAATTTCTAGAATCTGCTTTCTCCTGACCCTTTCATTTTTGCTGTTTTGTTTAGGATTTTGAGGACAAAAGGGCTAAAAAAATGTATTAAGGATTTTTGTTTCTTGACATTTGAATAATTGCATTGTAAGAAAAGTAAAACTTACCTCTTTAAGTAAAATTTTCATTGTGTTGAAGTAAATGACAACGCCTACAGTAAAGCTAAAGGGAACTTTGTCCACACTGCAGCAGAGAAATGCAAGAAAGGGTAAATATTTGCGAAAGCATAGTTGAAAAAAAGACAGGCAATATAGAGCTTCCAAACTAGACAGATATTTAACCCTGTTAATCTGTGAATTCTCAAGGATAATTCCTTAGAATACTGAAAAAAAATTAATAAAATCCAGCATCTTAATACAATTGCTTAAACTATGTGTACTAATTATTTACTCCCTAGTGAGCCTTGCAGATTTCAATACAGAGTAATTCAGAAAGAACACAATAGTAGTGTAAGCAATTAAGCATGTTTTTCCATGGGGGGAGGATGGAGGTAGTGGTGCAGTAAACTTCATTCAAACATAAAAGTTAAGTTCATGAACCCTAAAGATATTTTTCTGCAGAGCACATCCCAAGACTCTTGAAGATTTGCCAACCATGCCAAAAGATGTTGAGAACCCAGCATTTCTATGGATCTTAGATCATTTCTATGGAACTTCAGTACTCCCAATCTGTTTTGGTCAATACCAAGGCTTTAAAGTAAACAAATAAAATTGAGATTTGATTTTTCAGGCAGTATTTCGTAGAAAATATCCCTGGGCTTTTGGACTACATAACTTCATATAAAAACCCCCCCTTGTTGAGCTATTAGTTCCATTGTTACTTCTGTTTGGATGAAGATGCAATGTAACTAAGAAATAAAATTAATAATCATACTCTTCCTGGAGTTCCTATTAATTCAGATTTTCTTATCTCGTTCTTTCTCGCAGCTTATATTTTTGATACACTTTGTTTGTATGCAAGATTACTTTGGGACCACACTGCTCAAGAGGTACATTGATTGTTTATGTATTTATTTTACACTTTAACTTGACTTTCCCTCATTTCATAATGCTTAAAAATGCCTGAAAGGGAATCTCACGAAAACATGGAAGAAACAGCTGAATGGAAATACAGAGCTGTTATGAGAAAGCTACCACAGAGAAGTAAATTTTGGAGTGCGTATGCCAAGCCCAGATAGACATAAGTGGAATACACAATTATCATTTAATTGAAAATCAGGGAGTAGAAACTTAGCTTATGGCTATGGCTTCCAATGAAACATTCTAGTAAATGTTTGTCCTTAATTATGGAGCTTGTGAAAACAGTGGAACACTGAAACAGAGGGCAAAAATAGAATTAGAAAATTTAAAAAAAAAAGAAACAAGAAACCCCAAACTCCCCAAAATACTATAATCCTTCCACATTTTTTATAGAAGTCATACATAGCCACCCAAATTACTAAGACAAATATATACGGTATTCACATTTTAGGGCACTATTGTATAAAAGCAGCTGTCTTCTGTAAACTAAGATAAAAGCTTTCCTGAATTTTCTAGATGTTTACAGTGCTAGAATCTGTCCATACCTAACAATATCTCCATAAAAAAACAGAATAAGCAATTCTTTCTATCCTAAAAAGAAATAAAATTGATCTCTGTTGCAAAAGAGATTATACTCTAAGAGAGAAATCTTATGAAAAAAAAACCCTAGCTCAAAAACAGCTAACCTTCACTCCCATTGCCTTTTAATCCTGTTTAATTTTCAATATTGAAAACTAGTTCAAATAATTAAATTTATGTAGATAAAGTAAGTCACAGGTACTTGAATTGTACTTCCATATTTGTATCACTTAGCAGTGGGGTTACTTACTTCATAAATTAGCAAGTTTGATGCAGTTTCAGGCACTCAGCTATGCATATTTGTTTTACCTTCCTTGGCTCAAAGCTTTTCAAATGTACAAGATATTTATTTTATATTTTACTTTTTGCTCTTCTCCTAAATCATCATTAAATTGGAATGTGGTAATAAAAATACTATTAATCAAAAAATCAGAAGGAAATATCCTAGGACAGGAAAATATTTGATGCAAGTTCACTTACTAGTACATGGGCAAATACAAAATATTGATGTGTGACTCACTTAAAAGTTGTGTATTACCTAATGTTCATGCTATTAGCAATTGGAAGAGGCCAAGGACAAACTTGGATGATCTTGCTAATTACAGCCACATACACTAGGTAGAGATAAATGTTAAGCTGTAACTATTGCATCCCAAATTTACTTCTGTTGCTAGGAGTACAGTTGATATTATAGGTCAGAAATTAGCTGAGGCTGATTTTGAAGAGCCTATGACTTGCACATTCTTTATATTCATACCTAGAAATAATCTAAGCTAGGCTGTCAAGAAAATTATATTTTCTTTTTATAACAATGTTTATTCTCTGCTTCATCCATTCCACACAATAAGGATGAGATTAGATATAACTTTTGCATGATTTCGAGCAACTAAATACAAAATATTAAAAAGAGGCCCTCCATTTCATTTGGATAACATTGTCTAATACAGATACTTGTGGTTTTTTTCCACTTAAAGACAGAATTAAAGGCTTGTTACATGAAGCTAGGTGTTCATCTATCTACTTTTTAGAGAGGTCTAATATTTAAAGAGCTTTGAAATACAGTAGCAGACCTGCTCCTTGTGGAAGGATCTAGGGAAAGGCTGGAGTGGAAAACTGCATCACAGTTGAAACTTCTCTTAAGAGGAATCTGGACATTTTCTGATCTAATAATGTTAGATTTGTGAAGTCCAAACTAAATTCTGTGCCTGAAGGTGTAAAAACCAGATGAGCTAAAACAAAGGTCTTGAATAATCATGAGAAATATGTCATCTTGCATAATGAATTTTGAAAACCCCTTCCCCTCTGAAATCAAATTTACTTACACAACAGACTAGATTGGTGTAACACATTTGGAGCAGTGATCTTGGATTTATCTACACACATAGTGCAGAAAAAACACAAAGCACTGCTGGCATGGAAGTGCGAAAACTCTTTCCAGCATAATTTTAGTATGCCAAGAGTATGTGCATGAAGGTAAAATAAATTAGTTGAAAATTTAAGATAATTTTTTCCTTATATTTATCACAAACAAGGTAATGACTAGACTATGATGTAACAAGACCTGAAACAAAAACTAATTATTTGGATAAATTAAATCTCTACTCAGATGTTCAGCACAGAAGCCACATCAGTGAGTCATGATGCATCCCATGTAAAAAAACTTTGTATTTTCTGGAATGAGATAAGACTGCAGATGACACAGGAATGGCTGAAGTTCTTACTGTTGTCTAGGGAGAAGGTGTTTTTCACATTGCTGTCTAATATGCAAATCCTGGGCAGCAGAAGTGTTTTGTGTAGCACTTTCTTCTTCAAACAGCCTTCTGCACTCATCTGATGTGTCAGAAAGGCTGGGTCACACAGGCAATCATAGAGGAAGCAGCTTAGATTAAAAATCACATTGAGAAGCATCAAGAGAAGTTGTGTTGCATAAATTAGCACTGCAGCCAAAATGGTCAGCATGTATTAAACTCTGTGGGAAAAACTCAGGATATTCTGTTTTAATACATGTCAAACGAGATCATTGGATTCATTCTAGCATAATCCCTTGGACTAAAAAAGCTTGAAATGTATTTATTGCTAAGAAAAGTGAGAACACAGAGAGGTGATAAGCTGGCAGCTGCAGAAGCAACAAAACAGTCTGCCACAGCAACCTGGCTAAATTCTTTAAACAGAAATTTGCTAGGAAATACTGACAAATGATTTGCTACAAACAGAACTCATCAAAATCACATTGCAGCAAATTATTTTAAAAAAAGAAAACAAAAAAAGAGAGAAATGTTACCTCACAAATAGTAGGATTTGGGTTATTTTTCCTACTTTTTTTTTACTTTTACATCAACTTTACAAGCAGGAAAACCTGAGAAAAGGGTGAAACACTAGTAAGGAATTTTGTGTGAAAATTAATTTAAATGAAGACTCAGCAGAAAGTGTATTCTTGTCCTAAGCATCTTTCTTAGAAAATGCTTTGGTGTTTCCTTTTTGTAATGCCATTTACATTGTCATTCTTCCAATTTTTGTAGTGTTGTATCTTCATTAATTATTCAAACACATATATTAGTAGTCATTTTTTGGAATAGATGCACTCATAAGGTTTTCTAAACCTGCTAAATATTTTGGTTTGTTATTTACTTGAAAACACAGCAAGAACTGAACCCATGATCATTCAGCATGAAATGATCAACACTTGGGAGGTTTTTGTATGTAGCACAGCAGTTTTTCACAGTTAAAATAATATCAATGTAATTATGATCACAATTTGAAAACTTTATGTTTTATAAAATGCAAGTTACTACTGCTGTTCTCTGTGCTACCTGTTTCTCATTCCCCCATGAAGGTCAGGGTAACAATTTTCTGTTTAATATGTATTCCATTTTCTTTTCATTTTTCAAAATCTGTTGGCCACAGCATCAGCTGTGCATATTTGCATCAGCTTTAGTTCTGTATGTTCATAATTTTCATTTACCTTGCACAGCTGGAAATGGCTTTCCTTTCTTTCAGCCAGCTGATCCATGTTGCTTGCCTGCAATTTTATTTCTCTGAGATTAGTCTTTATTTTAAAAGTATTGAAAGTGAATTTGGTTGAAAACGTCACCCAAGAACCAAGTTACAATATTATGATCCTTCTTCAACTTTCTGTTTTATTCTCTCTAGAGAACAGTTGGCCAAGGAACTGTTTCCACATTTTGAAACATCAAGATTATTATAAAAGAAAAAAATCCATTCTACAATGAGGCAACTTTCAAAACAAGGCATAAGGACAAATATTTAATTAAAGCCAGCTAACCTAAGGATCCCTCTCTCTGGTTTTGAGGGATTTCCACTTTTGAGCTGAGAATCTCTTCCTGACAAATATTTAATTAAAGGAGGTGAAGCTGGTTCTGAAGTTTCAATTCCACCTAAGAATGTTGTAGCATGAAAGTGTCTCATTAGCAAATTCCCATCCAGCTCATCTTAGACATTTATTATAGTGGTCACTCACTGGCTAAATTCTATCCTCAAATATGTCACTTATTTTCTGTCCTTCAGCCTTGGTCCTACTAGCTAATATGAACCCAATATCATCAGCAGCTGCAATTTCAACAGCTCAATACTGATCAGAGGACAATTTAGATCTTGACCTAATTTTTTGACCCACTGCTATTATTTTCTCAGCTTATTTTCAGAACTTACAGTTATGCAGTATGCAAATCAATCCAATATTTATGTACTCATTACACTGCTTTATGAAATCATTCAATATTACTCCTTTACATCCAGATAACTTTTTTGTGTAATACATAAATATCTATGAAACATGCAAGCTGTAAAATAGCCACTTACAGATCAGCAGCACCAACTACATTCAATATCACAATAGTACCAAAAAATCAAGGAAGATCTTTTAAAATGAAACAGCAAGAGCATAGTTACTCATTTGTAAAGTTCTTCAGTGGTTGTCCTGGTGTTTCAACAATCCTTGTCTTCTGCCAGAGTTGAGAGATGATCACTGACTTTACCTGGCTTCAAATCTCCCTCCTAATGTAAATTAACTGCAGTTGAGTTATTCTGATGAACCACAGCTCTACATCTAGTCTAGGTTGTCTATTACTGACTGCTATTTACTAAAAGATATTGTGAAACGTTTTCCTCCAACTCTTAATTTTTTAAGATATTACATAGTAATTAAAACTTTATAGAATCCCTACTTGTGGAAAATAAGCCAGATTCATAGGGCATCATGTCAATTTAAACAATAAATACTTTTCTTCAAGAAACTGCATAGCCAGATACTAGAAAACTCTCAATCATAGCCAATGGACACCTCATTGACAAAAAATCATTTTAAAATCCTCTGATGTTTTACATCTGAACAATGTTATCGAAGTCAGTGGAAATGCAGATGTATAATGTACAACAGAACATGAAGATTTAGGAAGATTAAGCGTATTTATTTGTTGCAGAATTTTTTTAACTGTGGGTGATTTGCATCTCTTCTGATATACTATACTTGCATCGACTTTTTGTGTACTATCCTTGTAGTATTTGTCTGAAAAACTATAGGGTAGTTTTTCAGGCCACATTTGCCATGTGGCAGATTAGTCTGCAGGAGCATTTCTATTTCGGGACTCTGAACTCCTGCACTTTTCAGATTTAGTATAGTAGTATAAATTTAACAAGAATACTCTTTGTTTCTATACTCACTTTATTACTTTAAAATACTTATCTGTGGATTGATAAATCCTCATTTCTAGAGGATAAGCAAACTTTATATCCATTTAACAGCTCAGTACACTGAGGCTCAACTACTCCACATGCTTATATTCATGAGATATGCATAATTTTAAATTCAAAACTTCAGCTTCAGATGCACTTTAGTTGGTATAAATCATCTCCAGTGATGCCAAAGGAAATCATTTTCACTTCCCCTACATGTTTCTAAAGGCTAGATCCTACAGGATCTTCCTTCAAATGCAGCTTGAGGTCTTTCACTCTTTTGTCACAGACAGCAGGTCAAGAAGAATTCAGAGCGATGGGCCCTGAAAGCAAGAGGAAGGCCCCAGAATATCACACCACAGGTGTGAAATGCAATTCAGATGTTTTTCTTAGCTCAAATCCAAGCCGTTCTACAATATGTAAATACATATGCATAAGCAATTTAGATACCATTGTCCTAGATGTAAGGTAAAAGATTGGTTTTGTATTCATTAATTTGAGAGGATTATTCATCTGCCTTTGGCTGGTTTCCCAAAATTCATGCAAAGCCCTAAGCCTTCCCAGCTCAAGCATGCATGTCATTCCATGAAAAGAAAGCATGATATGCAAAATTTTGTTAAAACTTTAAAAAAAAAAAAAGTTATAAGGAAGTTCTGGTCAAATGTGGCATCATGTATGAAAGAAACCACAATCCCTCCCCCAGAATCTGATGCATATTTTTGACTTAACTCATCCAAATGCTTATGTTATAAATACAAAAGTTATACTGAACAGACACTGAAATATATCTGGTTTTCTTGACAGCAGAAAGAATGCAAATGCTGAGACACTGGATGTGTGAATTTCTAAAAAAATATGACAGATTTAATCACCTGCCGAAGAAAATTCATTTGATTTAAACTCTTTAGAAAACATGGAGAATAAAAATTATCTTGTTTTTTCAAATGATACATAAATGAATTTGCATATTAGACAAATTAGAATAACTCGTCGTAGAATATTTGTTGAGCAAAATGATCTAACACGAAACTATCTATCACTAATAGAGAATTGGAACTGAATGAATTGTAGCAGTCCCACATCTACTACACTAGCTCTGTGCTTTTCTATCATGCTGTGTAACACATATTAAAGGATTCAGACTATTAATTGTGTGATTATATTCATTAAATACGGGAAAAACCTTCACACTCACAAGCAAAAAAAGAATGTGTTAAGAGCTGTCTAAAGGTTCTTGATGGTCTTCCCAAGACCAAAGCTAGTAACTATTCTGGCACTTTTTCATCAAAGGGAATTCAATCAGCAGTTCATAAATTTGCACACTTTACTCCAGTGTCCTTTTTCAAGTTCTTATTCCACTGCACTTAGTGTAAATAAAGCCTTTAGCAAAAAAGTATTAAAACTAATCCACACTTTCTTTATCATGTTGCAGAGATATGAGAGCTCATCCAAACAGAGGATGAGAGGGAGGGGGGAATGATAATTCTTTCAAAGAGGCAGAATTCTCTTTTTATAAAAAATGGAAAGTTGCCATGTTTGGATTTGTACTTGGAAATGCCCCCCCTTTAAATACTTAACAAGTTATCATTTTATCCCAAGCCAGAATGAATAGTTCTCCAAACAGGCAGACTTTGCAGGTTTACATCCTGTAAAATTACAGATATCCTCCAGCTGGGGCTATTCCTCACATTCTAATCAATCAAAATGAAAGAGATTAAACAAATCTTAACTCTTTTTGGACTCATGAAGGAAACTTGTCATGATGCCTTACTTCCAATGTACATAGGGAGAGCACTAGAAGTTTGGGCCAAATCATTGACAAAATTCCCACATGTCTGCTGAAATGTGATTAAATTCTAATTTTAAAAGTTCACAATTATTCTACCTTGGCTTCCACTTCTGTAGCTTTGAGTTCTGGGAAGCTGATGGGAAAAGATAATTTAAAACTTCCAAGTTTGTTGTATGCTGTCTGCATTGAAAAATAAACTAATTCGTTTCCTTCCAGAGCTCATTTTTTTTTTTTTTTGTGTAGTATTTTCTATATCTGACATGGGTTTTGGTAGGAATTATGGTCACTATGACCCAAAAAACTGTTCTAGATCTCCAAGTCGAGCAGCTGTTCCAGATTTCATGCCAGAAGCCTGTTTATTGCCTCTTCTTACAGAGAGGTCTCCTTCACCATATTTTTTTTAATTTTGAGAAACACATAACTTTTCTTCTGATGATTCATACTTCCTAATATTTCCATCATGTTACAAACGCACATTTTACAATACAGAAGAACAATACATGTACTGTTCATACTGATTTGATCCAGAAAATCAATGTTATTCAATAACTTTCAGAGTTTTGGTATCTTCTGGACATTATTCTGGCTAAGTCAGTCTGATTTTTCCATACCAGCCCTCTACATACTTATATTCAGATCAAAGTTTCTCTCCTTTTTTTTTTTTTTAACTTTTAAAAACTTATGTTGTTAGAATATTTCTATGATTTGCATAAGTGGATCAGAAAGAATAATCTGAAATTCAGAATTAAGTTGCTTAAGAAGTTAAGCTGCTCCACAGCAGGCACAAATTATATGCACAACTCCAAGTCTTGACATACAGAAATTATACCCTCTCTAAATTCAATTCTGTGATGTAAAATCATCAGAGAGTAAACCACTTTTGCATTTATTTGTCTTTAAAACTATGACTTCAGTAAAAAAAGTCTCTGATCTATTCTCAGACCCCCCAAGACGGACTCTGGTGGGTATTTGTCACTACCTTTCCCCCTGAAGAAAAAGCAAGATAAATCAAGGATCACAAATGACAACTTAGGCTACCTAAAAATGACAATGACCCGCACTTGCATTGGGTCTCTGTGCAAATGAATGATAAGAGGTAGCTCTGGTCTAGATACTGTTACTGCTGTTTACAGGGACCTGCTTGATGAGGTCATCATTGCTGGGAGGCAAGAGGAAGACCATGACCCAGGCTGTGCTGTACTGAACCATAGACAGCTCTTTTAATTGACACCCATTCTTTTCAGCTATTTAAAACTGTGGTGTCCAACCAGAATAACACAGTCCTTCCCATAGTCCTTCTCTTTGTATCAACCTCTGACAGAAGAGTGAGGTCCAAAACCAGAGACCAAAACACCTGAACTCACCAAAGCTGAGGGAGATTTTTTCAAGACACTTCCCAACACAGAGCTCTGACTTTATAGCCCATGTGGTAAATATTAATACCCATAAGAGATATTTTATAAATCTCACAAATGACAGTTACAATTTCATCACAGACCCTGTAGTTTATCTTGTAGTTCAGTACAGATTTGCTACAATGAACTTATGCTACTTATGAGGAAAGAATAAAACCATTCCTTCATTTAAATCTCTTCTCCTCTTGTGCCATGATTTTTCTTTCCTTCATGACAATTTAATTGTTACACCCTTTTACTGAAAGCTGAGGGACTGAGTAGGTCATCTGAATTCTCTTCTGGAACCAATACTTTTGCATGAAAAGCAGGAAGCCTAGCATTTTATTTCCTCCAACGTTGGACTGGCTTTGTTTGAATGGGTGGGGAGTGCCCTTTACTTCCACAACACCTAAATTTTTAGATGTTCAGGTACAATGCCACTTTGATAGAATTTAGCAGCTGCCATTAGCTCTTTATGTCCAGAAACTGTACCTGTGGGTAACATTTTGCTCCTGCATT
The DNA here is from genome assembly GCA_013400935.1 of Turnix velox. Lineage (NCBI taxonomy): Eukaryota > Metazoa > Chordata > Aves > Charadriiformes > Turnicidae > Turnix > Turnix velox. Next base: position 92,783 of record VZTY01007817.1, read on the forward strand.
TTACAGTCTATTTACTCTACAGAAAATCTTTGAACCATAATACATAATACTCATTTGTAAGAAGATCCTTGAGGGAACAGAAACAGTGCTAATTACTGAGTTTAACATGAGAACTGCAGCAGGTGAAAAGCCCCTGTGTAAGTTAGCCTCATTAAGATAACATTCCTGATTAGTTGTTGAATTAATTGAATTCAGATGGAAGGATATATCACTTTCTGGGGCAGAATGAACTCCTAGGAAAAATTAGAAGATGTGGAAGAAAACTAGCATTATCAGTTTATATAGCTTCTGTCCACATCACTTCCAATTGCATGTGTGGTTGGAAGGACAGTCAAGCAAACACTGAAGATTAAGAAAATTTTACAGAATTGCAGTAATCAGTTCCACACATCCAATGCTACTGCTGCAGTTGTGTTTTCTACATTAATTCTATTATGCAAATCCATTCAAAGAAGGAAAATATAAATCAACATCAGCTTTGGAAACAGCATTTACCATGGACTCCACATAAAAACTCAAAAAATTTTCTTCTACTAACTCTTAATCATGAAGAAGTTCAGCAAGTGAGCAGATCACAGAGTGTGGCAAACAAGAAGAGCTTTTATACATTACCCATGATGGGTTTGTTCCCAGCTTTATATAATTCATTCAGTTACAGTCCGGTAGGCTGCCTAAGATACAAGCAAAGAAACCAAGCACTAGCCATTCTAATTCAGTCAGGAGAAATCTGGAATAGGTGCAGTGGATAAATAAGCAACATGGTGTTCTACTAACTTGGACTGATATATCCTCATTGACTTTTGCATTCATATCAACTAAATCTAGTTACTTCAGACATAACACATCACACCTGCAGTCATCTTTTCAGCTGAAACTTAGATCAAGAATTACTGTTTGGGCAGTAAATACTTATCCTGATGTAAAATTCAAAGTACTTTTTCTCCTTGTAATTTTGGTCAATGTGAAGAAAAGCAAGGGCTTGCATTAAACAGAATCTGGAAAGAGTATAAATGAGATAGCCAACCTATCAACAGAACATACTTGTCTAACTAGGTCAGCTTCTTCCATGAGACATAAAGATGTATCTTTCCAACCAATTACCATTATAGGTTTTGGCAGTCAGGGACTAAAAGTTGGAAGAACAAATAACTATTTGACGGATAGCAATTTAAATCCTAATGTAGTAGCAGTCTGAAACAAAAGTTATCCAAACCAACAGTTCTGAAAGAAGCCTGTCATTACTGAACATGTTTCCAGTTAACCCTCAAACACAACCTCAGGTTTCACAGGGTATGAGAAAACCATGGCCCAACACAAATTCCTCTCCCATTTTAATGTCAGGCTGTATTGAGAATGATGTGGGTTCTTATTCAGGTCCCTCACTGCTGCATTATTCATTAATCCATCTAATGCAGCCATTTGGAAACAAATTCTGTCTCAGATCTTGCAAACTGTGATACAGCAAAGCAAGATGTTTCTCCCAAAGATTTTAACTCCTTCATAAATAGAGACTATCTCTAATTGTGTTTCCTTCTGCTCTTAATATTATTAATAGTTGTACAAGCAGGAAAGAGCAAGCAGAGAAATACATTTCTGCTATGTTCAATTCATAGTCAATGTCTCAAAGTATTATGTGGATAAAATAAACATTAAACTACTTTTATGGTCTTACCTCTTCAACTTCAAATTAAAATTTGTATTACAGTTCTAAGACATGCATAAAATTTTGTGCTAGAACCTCTGTACTACTGTGAACTTCTCCACAAGAACACAAAAACAGTCTAACAAGTGAACAGTCTAACTAGTCTAGTTCATTTTTGTCAAAGCAGTATCCAAAAATGCTGTATGATCTGTCCACTGTAGTAAGAATGAAATCCCTCACTAATTCATCTCACTGAAAGCACTGACAGCTGCTTGGTTAGTGGTCCTAGCACTTCTTTATTGAAATTCTGGGGATAGTACTGGCTATGGCCGTGTCACCACCGGGGGAATCAATTAGGTACAGAAACATCACAAGCAACAATATGCTCCAAAAGCCCACAAAAGCTAAATACATATTTTCTTCTCTGGAAGAAAGGCTGTAGTCATATTAAAATATGTTTTGGAACTAGAGTTTCTGGCAAGTAGTAACAGTACTGAGAAAAGTTAATGAGATATGTTAGCACGTTTGACTGAATCAAAAGCCTCTTCAAAGACCATTATTTTGCAACATCTTAGTACTGCTCTGAACCTACAGAAACAACCGCAGTTCAGAGCTTTAAAAGAATCTTACATTTTCACATTCTAATGTCTAAAAAAGATCACTATATCACTTTGTTTGATATTCCTATGAATGATTACAGGTAACATAATTTCACTTTATTACCTTTGCATTCAGCACAATGTACTTGAACTTACATGAACTTACTTGGCTGAAACTTGGTTCCCAGATACATCCATTCTTGACTTGAAGAACTTAGGAAAATCATCAGAAAGCCCACAGGAACAATTAATTACATTTTTCAATTAAAAGCTGCAGGACAGAAATATTATTTATGTTCTGGATTTTATACATATTTACTTATAGATAGTACATTTGTATTTATTTATATCTAATTAATTTCTTTGTATGAATAGTATATTTCAGCATACAGATATTACTTATATAATCATGTGTTTTTATTCATAGATAATAAAATACAATATATTGTACTATCTATTTCAAAACATTTTGGAAAATCACAGGAACTTGTTCTTTTGCTCACTACATTAGACAGGTATTACAGATGGCTAGTGCTCAGACTGTAATTCTGTTAATCTTAAGAAGGCTTTGTGATGCAGATTTTGCAAAAGACTATGCAAAGAAGGGTTCACAAAACACACAAAAGAGATGCATCATTCCCTACAAACAGTGGCATGTATATTCATGTTGATTTTTTTCGTAAATAGTTTAAATAAAACCCTCACCTTATATAGTTGAATTCTATTACAGATTGAACCCATTTCACTTTGTCTGACTTTTCTAATTAATCATCAGCTCAGAAGTGAGGCATTAAATTTGCTGAGCCATATTTACTCTCCTGCTGTCTTCTTCCTTGTACCTACCTTGCCTCTTCATCCTTCACATCCATCTTATAACAATTTTTAATTATGTTCTTATATCCTCAATGATCTTTGAGGTCCCTTCCAACCCAGACTGTTCTATGATTCTATGATTCTATGATTCTATGATCCTCCTTCATATGTGATTTTACATAAGGTTTTCCTGAAAGGTACATGATTTACCCACACATTTTTCCTGGTTCTCTCCTACCATCCTCATTGCAGGCCGTTGGGTTTGAGGTTCCATTTTTTTTCCTTTGTGGCTGAAGACTCTTTCAGACTATGCACCAAAAAGAAGCATATGGTTTCACTGTGATAGTGATTTTTATTTGTGCTGTCCTTGCCTACCTTCCTCCTACTCAGTCATATTGACACTTTCTGTTGCTCTTGTTCTAATTCAATTCTCTGCATCTAAAAACAGAGTAAATTCAAAAGAATCAAAACAGCTATTTGGTGTCTATAGAAGTTCCATTGCAGTAAGAAAAAGATTTCCCAGACACTCTCAGCAAAAGATAAAATACACTTCAGACATCAGCAAGTAATTAGGGTCAGAAATAAAAAAGTCAGGAAGTCTGAAATGAAGCGGGTTAAGACTAGCTTTAAAGTGACAAGCTTTCAAAACTTCAAGGTATCTTAGAACAAGACTACTGCTTTTTATCATGGAATCCATTTTTCAACCTTAGATCTGTTTAATAAGTAAAAATAAGAAATATTTTGTTATGTTTGCAGACAAGCCCATTTGCAAACAAGCTCTAGCATTAAATATGAGTTCTCCTCAACACTATAAAATGTGACACAGCATATAACTAATCTACTAAGGATTCATCTATATTAAAAATGCACTATATATAAAGTAAGAAGCAAATCAACTGTCAAGCTAGGAGTAATAACAACTTGGTATCAGCTTAAAAGAAGTTTCTTACTTAGACAGAAGTTTACAAGCACAAACACAGGCCAGGAAGAGAACAGACTGAGAGGACGCTGCCTTGAGGAGAAGGACTTGGGGGTGTTAGTTGATGAGAAGCTGGTAACATGCGCTTGCAGCCCAGAAAACCACCAATATCTTGGCCTGCAACAAAATTATCCTGTCCAGAAGATCAAGGGAAAAGATTCTGCTTCTCTACTTTGCACTAGTGAGACCCCACCTGTAGTACTGTGTCCTGCTCTGTGGGCCTCATTGTAAGAAGAAAATGAACCTGTTGGAGCAAGTCCAGTGGAGGGCCACATAGTCAGAGGACTCAAGTACCTCTCCTATAAAGACAGGAGGAGAGAGTAGGGCTTGTTTAGCTTGGAGAAGGCTCCAGGGGGACCTTACTGAGTTTTTTAGTATTACAGGCTCCCAGTAAAACAGGAAGGGACCCTTTATCAGTGAGCATAACAATAGAATGAGGAGGAACAGTTTTAAAGTGGATGAGGGCAGATTTAGGCAAGATATTAAGAAAACATTCTTTACTGTGAATATGGTGAGACAGAGGAGCATGTTGTACTGGGAAGATGATTATTCCACATCCTTGGTAGTGGAAGGCCAGGGCTTTGAGCAACACCGTCTAGTGGAAGGTGTCCCTGCCCATGGGAAAGGGCTTGGAACTAAGTGAACTTTAAGGTCTCTTCCAATTCTAACCATTCTATTATTTTTTGATTTACAAGTTCAGCTAAACATAAAGCTTCTGCACCTGAATTCTAGATAAAAACTAGAACCATTCTTTGTTTTCAAAATATCCACTGAAGCAATCACTCATGTTTGATTTGGCTGTAGCAACCTATATGAGAAGAGAGAGGTGTGTGGACCATTTCACAACTCATTGGGTACTCACTGAATGGATGTGCTTCTTTTTTAATCCTTATTTCAAGCATAAATGGGAAAAAAATTTCCTAATGCACATTGCTCCTTTATAGGCAACAGTTCTCCTATGTTTTCAGTGTGACTCAATCTGACTCAATCTGACTATCAAGACTGCTGTCATTAAGCATAACCACGAGAGACTATCGAGTTTTCTATTTTAGTTACCTGGGTATTTTCTTAACTCCTAAAATATATGGCAGATCAAAGGTCCATACCTTATTACTACCAGAAAGTTTATAATTCAAAGGTATTTGATTTCTTGCCTCTTGGGCCACTCGGTATAAAAGGAGAATCTCACTATTCTGTTTCCAGTGTATAAATATCGATGCTCAGTTTGTAACCATTTTTTCTTGCTTGAATTCGTTTTTATCTTTCCTGTTGGATACTTCCCAGATATATTTACACAGAACAATCACATCCCTTCTCCACACTCTTGCCAGGCTAAACAATCCAAGTTCCTTTAGATTGCTGTCTCTTCCTGTACCTCCTCAGTGAAACAGTCCATTACTCTAAGTCAATAGTTTGATTCCATATTTTTGGATTTCCCTACAACTGTATGGCAGTTGAGGCCAAAAATTCACAGATGTTCCATAAATACACTACTATGCTTTATGTCGCATGAGCACACTTATATGAAAATGCATCAGGCTGAAGAAATAGTATTAATCATCTCACTATGATGCCACACAGAGCTGTGGGATATCAAGTGTATTCAGATCTCAGTTTCATGTTCTCTAAGGGGTTCCTCCAAATACATACCGTCTTGCACTCAGGACTGATTTTTGTTGTAATTTATACTGCAGTACATTTATTCTAACATTGAAATGAAATTAAAGCATAGTGCCATCCTAAGCTATGGCACCAAACTTATGCAATAGGCTGTTATCCTATCTATTTACATAAAAAATCCACAAAGGTTAACAGGAAACTTTGTGTGTCTTCTCAAATTGATTCCTATGTAAGAACATTTTTGATGCCTTACTTTCTGGCTTGAGTGATTACTGTTTAGTAACAATAAACTCTTCAGCCTTAGACTACTGCAACTAATCCTCACTTCCTGATCAGTAAGTGCAAAAGCTAACCTTCAACCCAGAGGTCTAAGCTCAGAGCCCGTTGCCTGCACAACACCTGATGGTATTAGAAGTGGTCTTGGTGCAGAGGACATGCCAGTCTGCCCTACACTGCTGTTTTCTGCCCTAGATTTCATGTAGTTTCCAAATTTTTCCCCAGAAGTAAGTGGCCATACCACTGTAGTGGTCCTTGTAGCCCCAGGGCACCTCACAGCTGATCCAGCTGCAACTATCCCTTGCTCCTTCTCTCCCAAAGTCTCTGTGTTTGAAGTTTTCCAAGAGTAGTAAAGCCACAGCTGACCAGATGTACAGACAGCAATAATCCTTGGGCAGGGAAGCTGGATTAGACAGCCTCCAGAGCTCCCATTCAGAAAGCATTGCTATCACTAAATAAACCAGTTACCTCTCTTTCCAATAGAGCCCTGTTGTTCCTCTGTGCTATAAGATCAGTACTCACTCAAGTAAAGAGGAAAAAAATCTAGTAGCATCTCTGCAGCCTTTATTCGTGGGGTTTGTTTCCAGCATGCCCATGCCACTCTACTGTGTCCTTCAGTGGGCTGAGAGAGGTCATCTGAGGGTACAAGGCTGAATGGAGAACTGCATCAGGTAGGATTTGAAGTTTTCTGCAAGCACATTACTTGATGTAAGCAAGAGGCACAGCTGTTATCATGACAGTAAACACTGGGCCTGGATCAGATTTTGCTTACTATCAAGTGTAGGCATACAATCTATTTCCTTCACTAAGGCCACTTGTGCAAAGCTTCAAATACACCTCCCCCTACACCTTGTGGGGTAGAGCTTAAACTGAACATAAACAATGGAGTAATGTGTTTCAGTGTCTTCCATTGAGCTTCACTGGCCAAGTTTGTTTTCTGGCCAATCTGGAGGTATTGCTGTATAGTCTCCAGCATAATGACTCACAATGGTCTTGTGTTCTTTCTCTGTCTCAGCATGTTGCTTCCTGTGACATTTTCCATAACATCTTCAGCTAGTCCTTAGTCTTGTGGGAAACAGAAGCAAATCATCTCTCTGAACTCAGACCACACAAACAGAAGGCTGACAGCATCACATCAGATTGCATCCCTGAGCAAAGGCTGTTTAATGTAAACATACTGCCATTTGGTCCCCAGGCACAAAAACTCTTCTTGCTCCTTTTCATCTGTCCTCTTACTTGCTTGGTGAAAAAAAAAATAAAAGAAAGAAAAAATCCAACCCAACAACATACAACAACAACAAAACAAAACAACAACCAACACTTATTTCTGGGAAAAAAGAATGTGTTTGGTTTCAAGACATAAGAACAGGATTCCACCCACACATCTGGGAAACACAAATTAGATTAGAGCATACAGTGGAAACACACACAGAGTAAATGGTACTTCTGAGAGGCATAGAAACTGTAGCACTTTAGTCTTTGGAGCTCAGTGTCAGCTGTTGTTAATTACTAAAGCTCTACCAGTTTCAGATCTGCCCACTCTTGGCAATGCTACCATGCAAAGCAAGTGCAAATGTTCAGCTCTCCTAGTAGCAGACCTGCCCATGCTGTGTAGTATCATTCTAACTCCATCTAAGTCATGACAGCTATTCATCATGATTTCAAGAATTAATAAAAAAAATCCAGCAGTTCCCCTTTTTTACCTTCAGTCAGAGAAATACGTACATTTGAAATACGTACTCATCATAAAAAATCAGAGATGGAGGGAAAATATAGTTTGAAGTAAAGTTCAGCAGAGACACTCCAACACGCATTTTAAAATCTCATCTGCAAAATTTAAAGAAATACTTTAAATCCTACCATTAGAAAATCTTTGGCAAAAGGCAAATTCTTAGACATTCATTGGCAAACATTCCTTTCAATAAGTATATCCTGCATTTAAGCAGGGAGATTTATGAAAGATTAATGCTCTATCACTTTTAGTGGAAAAAGTTCAATGCAGAAAAGCACATTTTGATTTAAAAAAAAAACACCAAAACCAAACCAACCTGCAAGGTTAACTTTCTCCTTTCTACATATGATTCATAGAATTAGGTATTGCTTATTCCTGTCAAAGAATTTATTAAAATGCACTACAAACCCAGGATAGCACCCAGGTACTGGAGAGAACTCAGTAGTCAGGCCCAGCATAGTCATGACAGCTATATACACTCACAGCTGCTTCCAAATCACACAACTTTATGCACTCATAGAAACAAGCACTGATTATGAAGTGAAAATTCACCTATTCTCTTAGCAATCCAGTGCTAAGTTGTCATGCCAAGTAACTAGTTCTGAAATAAAATCACTTTACTATGGACTACCCGATACCAAACTCATTATACACTTGATTGAAAATCAGAAGCTGTTGTTTTTTGGGGTTTTTTTCTGCCTTTGATTTGGCTCTATACACCTTTGCCAAATTTAAGTCTTTCTACCCTTTATAAAAATGGGTGTCATATTTTCTTTCTTCCAGTCACCAGTGACTTCACCTGGCTGCCATGAGTTTTCAAACATCATGGAGATGGAACATCAGCCAGTTCCCTCTGGACTCTGAGATGCATCTCATCAGATCCCAGACTGTTGAACCAGTATGTTTACTCTTCACATTATTCTTCTAAAACAAAAAAAACNTCTATACACCTTTGCCAAATTTAAGTCTTTCTACCCTTTATAAAAATGGGTGTCATATTTTCTTTCTTCCAGTCACCAGTGACTTCACCTGGCTGCCATGAGTTTTCAAACATCATGGAGATGGAACATCAGCCAGTTCCCTCTGGACTCTGAGATGCATCTCATCAGATCCCAGACTGTTGAACCAGTATGTTTACTCTTCACATTATTCTTCTAAAACAAAAAAAACCCTGCCTTTCCCTTCATTAATAGCCACAAGTGGTACAATCCATGAGAGGTTAGGAGTATCATTTAAGCTGCTCACAAGCAACATGAAGCTGAAGTGTCACACACTGGTAACCTCTAGTCCTTAATACACACAAAACACGAAATACTTTAGACCTAATAATACTTTATTAAATGTTATAAAACATGTAATTAATAAGAACATGAAAAATCTAAAAGAAAGTTTGCTTTCATCAAAAGTATGAAAATACATTTCAGTGATGTAAGTAAGATTCATGCTTTTTTCTCTGAAATTGCACTTAACAGAAGGTTCAAAATGGTCAGTGCAGGTCCAAAGTTTTTTTAGATTAAAAAAAAATCCATGAGATTGAAGATTATTAGTAATCTTAATATTAAAATATCCATTAGGGTAAAACAGAGGGATGCATATTGTTTAAAAGCTATTTCTTTTCAATACATTTTTTTCTGGAACTAATTTACTTAAACAAATGTGACCTTCTCTCATTTTTTTTCATTTTTTTTCATTTTTGGAAAAAGATTAAGAATTTTCAAACAGGAAAAACCACAGGGCTGGTGAACTAGGGGACAAGATATGAGGAGTGAAAGGAGCAACACTCTTCAGTCCATCTTATGTTGTCAAATACTTTCCAAAATCAAAACCCAACGTTAGCCACTTAGTGCACTAATCTACTGCCTTAAATAAATGCTTGCAGGCAATTGAAGGTGCTTGGCTAACATTTTACAGAAAACTGCTTTATTGTAAAATTTTGTTTACAGTTGGGGTTTTTTCAGTTTTCAGACAGAAACAGGTAAAGACATCATTTAAGTATCATCTCCTTTGGAACAGAAACCGTCTTATCAGATGTTAGAATTTTATTTTAAAAGCAAGGTGCTTAATGTTTGAAGAGTTGCAAAACTGAATACAGAATTTATTTAACAGATCAATAGGCACAAACTTTGACTGCAAAAGTGCCTGCAGTTTACTCATCATCACCATTAAATCAAAAGGTATTTTTAATTGACAGAAAAAGAGCTAAATTAAATAAAATAAATGCCAAAATTATTGCTATGATCAATAAATTAATATTTCTCCTTGAACATTGTGCCTTTTTCAAAAAATAATCTTTAATGGGCACAATGATGTGCTAAATCCACCACACTCAAAACTGTGAGCTCAAAAGCCACATCAAACTCTGTATCCACATCAAACTGTCAGTATCTTCAGTTCCATTTTTTCAGAACCTAAAATTAAGATTTTTTTTGTGAAAGACATTTCTCAAGTTCATGCTTCACTTTTTTCTGTCCCTTTTTCTTTGTTCTCTTCTAAGAATGGATTTAAATAAGGCAATTTAATTGATTCAAAGATGGTTGGCACAACTGAAAAATATTCAGTTTTAAAATACAATGTAGCCCTAAGGTTGACTATAATATAACTGTAGCAATAAGAGAGAAACAGATATTATTCCACAGAAGAATTCTTAAAAATTATATGAAGATTGAAGAGAAACAAAAAAACCCCAAAATATTTTAGCAAGAATTATAACTTTACAAAAAGCATATAAATATATAAATTTTCTTCTATGTACTGTTTGCTTCCTCACTATTTTTTAATTTTTGTATTTTTTAATTTTGTATTCTTTCATAACTATTTAGCCCTCCCATGCAGGTCACACTACTAGCATTCCTATATTTGAATTTTCATCTGTAATAATGTCTTATTTTTGAGTCTACCCAGCTGTCTAAAGCATCCTATGTTACTGTGAACTTTCCCTTATTTGTTGTCTCAGAGATTATTCAAAAGAATTGCAAAACTGCCAAGAGAAATACATTTACAAGGAAACAGCAAAGTAATGGTAATAGCAATACTTTAAGTTTTAATTAATGGCTCAGTAAGTCTGTAACTTCATGCCCCTGTCTTTCCCTGGCTCATAAAAATGTCCTCTTACAGGCTTGCTACATATTTTGATAACCAAGGATGTGCCTCGGAAAGGGAATATTCAAGAGACAGTAAAAGCACTCGGTGAAAGATAACAAAAGTGTAATTAAGCAGTAATTACATGCAAACAGAACTTTAACACAAAATATATTTCTGCAAACATAAAGATTAGCTAACATCAATAGTATAATTAAGAATGAAGACAATATATATTGTGTTCATACATTTTAGCTTCCTTATTTATATGGACTGTGACAATAAATCCATTTTTAATCAGTATTTTTTATTGTCTTTTCACTCAGTGACTGTAGGAATGTGACAATAAATTTAGAGAGAAATAATAATTTTGTTAAGCAAGTCACATCAAAGCTGATAATGACAACTACACTAAAAACTGTTAAGTAATGAGCCTCTAATTACTAAGGATACAATGGAGCTCTTCTTTGGTGGATATAAAAAAATACAAGAGAAGGGAAAAGAAAAAAGAAGACAGAATGCAGAGGTATTCCTTGAGAGTCAAAAAGGAAAAGATCAATTCTATCTGGAGAAGTGAGTAGTAATCTGTTTGTGATGACATATTTGTCTTTGACACAAACTAATAAACCTTGATTTAGATCAAGATTAACTTTTATTTGTGCTATTCAATCCAAAATCCTGGAGCAAACAGTTTACCTGTCCTACCTGGGTTTCCTCATTGAGAATGCAGCTTGATTTGACCTGTGTTAGAGCCTGGCCACTAAAAGATTTGTAACATAGAGGCAGTTTGAGGACTCAGAATGAAACAATTAATAAACCAACCATGCATTCATACCCCAGGGGAAAACAAGAAGTAAGATTAAGGTTACCTTTCCTTCAGCTTTAACTAATTTGAGCACATGAGTCTTTGAAGGAGAATTGATAAGAATATGCCAAGGATCTACTTTGTGCTATCTCTACAATAGAGATGAGGTTAACCAAATTAGAAATTCAGAAAAGAATAATTAATCCTGTGCTCTGCATAAATGTTTGCTGAAATTATTTTTCCAGTGTCCTATTTTCCTGTTCTCCAGAGTAAATACTATGTTTAGATTTTAATTACTTCATTAAAAGTGGGTTTCTCTGACTTCAGCACTCAGGACACGCAGCATACATGAACAATTCTACACTTAAATTCCTTTACTGTCCAACACAGAAGGTGTATGGCATGAAGGAGACTACAATAATTCCTGTAAAACTACTGCTGCTTTTATTTTGCTAGTGGTCATTCATGTATTTTACACTTCTTTTTGCATATAAACACTAATATCACTTACCACTCCTTGTATTGGTTTTGCTGTAACCAACAAGAAAACAAATTAAAACCTCAAATCACAAGATCATACAACAGCCACAAATGAGAACATGTCTGGAGGCAAGAAAGTTAAATCCTGGCTCTGGATACCTGTCAGCTCTGTACTTGCTTCTTATCCTCAGCAGAGTGCATTACAGCAGAACATGAGACATCTCTAAAAAAAACAGCAATGAATGTCCTGCCAGTAATTCACAATAAATAGAAGAAATTTAAGACACACAACAAAGGAAAACAGGATAGTTTATGCAGTTTATGCAGAAAGGTTTAATTTAGTGTGTTTGTTTTCTATAGTATCTCTAACACTTTTATTTTCTCCATATTTAAATGAAGTTCATTGAAAGCTTCAGCAAGGTACTTTTCTGTGTGCACCTACAACTAGAAAATGAGAGGTTCCATATGTATTGGTATATCAATCTAAAAATTAGTCAGCTTTACCACTGTTCAAACTACTTGATTTGATTTGTCCTGTAAGGTTCAAAATATCATATTTCTATGCTATTATTTTTTTTAGCTCTCCAACAGTGAAGCAAGACAGTGTAAACAAAGAGAAAGCTTGTGGGCAACCTGAGTATTGAATACATTTTAAAGAATTCACTTAAATATTAATAATTATTTCTAAGCGATCAAGATGGAGAAGTTGTAGCTGGTTTGTTTGGGGTAGAGAATATGCAAGAACTATCACTTACAAGTCATTTTATTCCACTCAAGGAGACTTAAAAATTCACAATTCACACACAGAAACCCTCTTGCTTGTCTTAATGTCTTAGTTGGTCCCACACACTCATAAGCAGGAAAATCTAAAAGGCAACAAGGCTTTGGTGACCACGTAACAGCCAAATGGCTGCTTTGTACACCAATATGCAATCACTTCATCTGAACAGAATCACAGAATCATAGAATATGCTGAGTTCAAAGGGATGTTCAAAGGTCATCTAGTTCAACCCCCCTTGCAGTGGGCAGAGATATCCAGCCCTAGATCAGGTTGTTCAGAACTTCATACAGCCTGGCCTTGAATGTCTCCAGGGATGGGGCCTCCATCACCTCTCTGGGAATGGTCTGGTGACTCACCACTCTCATGCAGAA
>VZTY01007819.1:2472-37231 GCA_013400935.1 Turnix velox
TGAAGCATAATCCATGTCAGAAGGTGAAACTGTCCGCTAAAACATGGCCTCTAGAAAGACAAGAGGCTGCTCCCTGCGTCCACCTCAGCGTCCTGGGGGTGTGGGAGCTGTTGCAGCCTGTGTGGGGAGCGGCCGTGGCTGCCACGCACAGTTCCCAACCGGCTCCAACGGCCGCAGAACACAGAGGAGCCCCTCGGGGCGTCCTGAGGAGAGGGAAGAGGAGGAGGAAGCTGAGGAGGGAGCAGCAGCAAAGGGAGCCCCAGGGCGGAGGAGGAGGGCAGAGAGTGCTGCAAGTCCGGAGCAGGGATCCCCTGCAGCCCTGGAGAGATCCCCCTGCAGCCCTGGAGAGACCCCGCTGCAGCCCCGGGAGGTCTCGGGGGGGATTTTTCCTGCAGGAGCTACGGCCGTGGAGAGCCCAGACGGGAGCAGGGGGTCCCTGAAGGGCTGCAGCCCGGGGCAGAGCCCGCGCTGAAGGAGAGAGAGGGGTGAGGAGGCTGGATGGACCCCCAGCCCTGTGGCCCTCAAGGTCGGGAAAGGGGTCATAGAATCATAGAATAATTTGGGTTGGAAGGGACCTTAAAGATCAGCTTTGAATGAGAAGAACGTGGGAGAATTAGCTGTTGAGTTTTTTTGGAGGCTGATAGTAAGCAAGAGCATAAGACTCTTATCCAGGCTGGACAAGGCACTGAGCAGCCTGATCTAGTGGGAGGTGTCCCTGTGTATGGCCGGGGGGGAGGAACTTGATGATCTTTAAGGTCCCTTCCAACTCTAACTATTCTATGATTCTATCTAGTTCCACCCCCCCTACCATAGGCAGGGACACCTTCCACTAGACCAGGTTGAGAGGAGGGAGTTTCAAAGTGCTTCGAAAGGATCCCTGAGTTCAGAACCCGTGATGGAAAGGTTTCCTGCCGGGAGAAGAAAATCGAATGAGAGAGAAAAAAGGTGAAGCGCTGCTGAAGAGCTGCAGCTCTGCTCTTAGACACCCCTCACACCTATTATCAGCAGAGGAGGAGGAGGCAAAAGAAGGGAAAAGTTCAAACTAGTGCATATTTAGGCTGGATATAAGAAAGAAGTTCTTTACTGGTGGTGAGACACTGGAACAGGTTGCCCAGAAACATTGTGGATGCCCACTCCCTGGAGATGTTTAAGACGAAGCTCAATGTGGCACATTAGCAAGTTATTCATCATCAGAGTAGTGAGACACTGGAACAGGTTGCCCAGAGAGGTGATGGAGGAGACTCCATCCTTGGAGTTACTCAGGTTCAGGTTTGATGAGGCTCTGAGCAACCCGATCTAGTGCAAGATGTCCCTGCTCACTGCAAGGGTGTTGGACTAGATGACCTTTGAAGGTCCATTCCAACTCTATGATTTTGTTTTCCTCCATACTGCCATGCTGAGTCTGCACTGTCATCATAGAATGTGCAGCCCGGATAAAGTGAACAAGTCAGCTGGGTCATCCTAAGTTAGGATTTCAGAGAGGATGCAGCTTACACAACCTGAGTGAATTTCACTGAGGACATTTTGGGTTTTGCTTTTCAGATGGTTTTGGTGACCTTCAGTCTGAGCTGATACATCTCTCCCTGTGTTTTTGACTCACATCTAACACTGTTAGAATAAATCCCTGTTCAGGTGTCTGTCAGGAGCTGGGTGGGTGTAGCTGCAGGAGGCCTGAGGAAAAAAGGCTGCCTCAGAAATTCACTGAAGTCCTGCTGGTAGATTCGCCACAAAACCAAATTAAAAAATCTTGGTCAGACCATGACCTCTTTGCTCATCTCAACTTTATTGGAAGTTTTAGATCTTTCTTGCTCTGAAAAACCTAATAGATGTGTTCCCAAGTTCCTGCTTTATGTCCATTACTGTCCAGAAACACTCAAAAAGCCTTTTGGAGCTTCTGTTCCTATGTCCTGCAGGAACTGGCAGAGAAGAAAGATGAATTTTGGTGGGGGCTCCACTCATCCTTTGTTTTAACTGAGCTAATTTAATTTTCCTTTGCTACAATAGATTCTTCAAGACAGAAGAAGTGTCAGCAGCCTGCCCACTGTAGAAGCTCACGTACTCAAGGAACAAAGTTAGAAGTACTCTCTGCTAATGATTTTCCAACACTGCACATTTATTGATGCTTCTGCTGAGAGAGTGTCACCCCCAGGGCCTCAGTGAATATTCAGAGGAAACGATTATGCTTAAAATACTGTCTCTCATAAACTGAAAATTAAGGATACCTATGGGTACAAACTACTCGAGAGCATTAGACCATTGATCCAAATGATGCCAGCTCCTTTCTGAAGCTGGAAAACTGTTTTCCAAAATTTCCAGGTTTACCCAAAGACGAAGTCACATCCAGGATCACTCCAAGCCCCACGCTGACAACAGAAGTCCTGTTTTGCAATAACAGTGTTTTCCTTGCTGCTGCTAATTGATGATTGCTCTTCTGGAATGAAACTCCTGCCAGTCAGTACCAGTGGGATCACAGACTCTGGTGTGGGATCCTTCACCCTCTGGTTCACCTCAGAGAAGTGCATTCTCCAGTGCAGATTCATTATTAGTGGGTTCAACCTGGGCTCCTCCAGACTTGCACCAAATTTCACTGGGATTTATTTAATCCTTCTGGTCTTCACAAATTGAAGGGGCAAATAATAACTTACATTGAGCAGGAATGGCAGGCTGAGAGAGGACAGCCTCAAGATCTCCTAAGCTCCATGTTTCTGGTTCTTATCTTTCCTCTCCTCTAGTCCTTTGGTGGCTGCACTGTCGTTTACCATGATTCTCCATAAAATCCACACAGCAGTCACTGACAATAAAGGCAAATCCAAAGGCTATCTAACAATAAGTGATAATAAAGCTAAAAAACTTCAATCTGCTGCTCTAAGTCCTCACCTCTAAAACTTCCCTGAATCTTTTTTCTGTTGTTTTGCCTTTCATCTAGGATCAAGTTTTCCTGCTGCAAATCTGAAAGGAAAAAAACCTGTAAGCATTGCCTCCAGAGACAATTTCTGCATGCTGTAGGGGACAGACAAGACATTGCCTATTTTGTAGAGTTCCCATCGGCTTTGAGTCGTGACTGGAATCCAGTTGTCTCTGGGTTGTCCTCTTCACACTTCCAGTGAGGCACCATGCCTGGGTATAGAAGTGTATGAATCAATCAAGCATTTGCCCTTTTCCCTCATCCTAGGAAGTGTTACTCTGCTGTGCTGTGTGGTCTGTTAATCACTCTGGGGGTGGAAGGTGCTATTTATGAAATACGCACTATACCTAAATTAGATAATTGTGCCACTATTCTGTGACTTCTGCTCTTGATTCTGCTTTGGAAAGGATCTTGCCATTTATAGAATCATCGAGTCATAGAGTTAGGAGGGACCTTCAAAGGCCATCTAGTCCAGTCCCCCTGCAGTAAGCAGGGACATCCTCCACCAGATCAGGTTGCTCAGAGACTTATCAAGCCTGGCCTTCAATGTCTCCAGATATGGAATCTCTCTCATGGTGAAGAACTTCTTCCTAACATCTAATGTAAAGCTGCCCTGATCTAGTTGAAAATCATTGTCCCCCATTCTGTTACTCCATGTCCTGGCAAACAGCTCCTTCCCAGCTTTCCTGTAGCCCCTCCAGGTACTGGTAGGCCACTATGAGACTCCCCAGAACCTTCTTTTCTCCAGCCTGAGCAGCCTCAATTCTCTCAGCTTGTACTCATAGGAGAGGTGCTTCAACCCTCTGATCATCCTCATAGGCCTTCTCCAACAAATCCATTATTCTTAAGTATATAGAAGTCTAATTATGGAGCCCAGATTTTTCAGGTGTTTGTACCATGTCACAGAGCCCTCTGTGTTCCTTTACACTTTGATTTGGTAGTTTATGGCCTTTAGAGTATGGTTTAGTCACACTTTAACATGACAGAAGTACCATCTGTCACCAGAATTTATGTTTCCTTCCCTGTCCTTGTCTCCTTCATGCTGACACAAGCACTGTTGAAGCCATTCAGTAAATCAAGACTGGGAAAGGTCCCCGCTGAAAACTCATCTTTTGGGGGAATTTTCAATGTTAAAATCCTTGTTCCAGTTCAGTGCTATTGCTTGAGAGGCAGTGGCAGCACAAAATGGTGGTGAGAATGTCTAACCAGCACAAAGAGCCAGGACATTTTATATAGGAAAGCAGCCTGCAGTAAAATGCTGCACCCAATTCTTGTATGAATTTCTCAAGTTTCAATTTCCACTATATTTTTATATATTTCCTCAGTTTGTTCTTAAAAAATGTTGAGTAAACTGCATATCATGGAAGGTAGTTTTCCCAGAGTTCAGATTATCCTTCTATCTCTTTTCCAATAAGTGAAGATGCTTTTTGAAGCATGGGACATCCACATAAAGGTGAACACTGGATGTTGGAGACCCCATTTTAGCAATGCTGATGCTGGAGGTGGAGGTTTTTAGCTCCCACCCCTAATAAAAAGGGGTGTAGGAG
The DNA here is from genome assembly GCA_013400935.1 of Turnix velox. Classification (NCBI taxonomy): domain Eukaryota; kingdom Metazoa; phylum Chordata; class Aves; order Charadriiformes; family Turnicidae; genus Turnix; species Turnix velox. The sequence goes on from VZTY01007819.1 coordinate 6,925, forward strand.
CCTTTGCACTCAGCAGTAATTTGTCACAGGAGCCACAGGACAAAGTTAGCATTTCCAAGACCTTTTATGTCTCACTGTCTGACAGTTTTAAAGCTACACATCATCATTGGTTGCTGGACACAAGATTTTCTGTACTTAGTTGCATTGCAAGAGCTAAATAAGTTGACCAATACCATGCAGTGAACTTTCCACTGTTCCAGACAATTGCAGGTTGTTCATTCTAGTTGAGATGTGATTGCATTTCCAAGGGGGCTTGGACTAGATGCCCTTTGAAGGTCCCTTCCAACTCAACACATTCTGTGATGCTATGGTTATTCAACTTGACTTATTTGGCCTGCATAGCTTTGAGAATAACTCCCCAGTTATTCTCACCATGGAAAACTGACAGATAAAGCTAGTGGCAAGTCACAGGGTGACTGATTTGTGTAAGTACTGCTGCTGTGACAAACCTTGGCAGAGTTTCAGCCCCGATAATGACTGTTTTCAGCAGGAAGCACCAAAGAACAAATTGCAGAAGAATCTCTGGATGCTGGAGAAAGAACAATCACAGAACACCGAATCAAAGTTTCATATTTTCTGGTGGTGTTGGAAATGAGAAACACAACTCAAATAGTTTTCAAGACCTTGTTTGCTCTAACTTTGCCTGTCTCCCCAGTGTACCCAGAAGAAACAAGAAAAGGCAAAAGTAGGTGTTCCTCCTTTCTTTAGTGAAGGTTCTTCAGTCTTCTTTTCTCTTCCCCCATCAACCCCAGCACATTTAAAGGCTGAGTTCTGCTTTTCCTAGCCCCCTTCTGTTTTTCCAAATTTATCCCTATATTTTTGACAGCTCTTGTAATTTTATGGCAAGTCTCACTACTGTTTTTTAAGTCCCAGCTTTTACAATCATTTGATAAGCAGAAAAGACCATTTTTGCTAAATAACAAACCAAGCAACCACACAAATGAACTGTGAGAAGACAGTGAACATCCTATATTTTTTTGTGCTGGTAAAGCCATGTATAAGGCAAATCTCAATACATTTTCATCTTGTTAATACAGCATCTCTGCCAGCTTCTCATAATAGCTGTTTAAAAAAGTTTTTGCTTCCTAAAATAATTTTTGGGACTAATTTTAGCCCTTGCAAGTTCTTTTTATTTAATATTTTACATGAAAATAATACCCAGTCTTCAAAAGAACATGGCATAAAACAAAGGTGAACAAGGTATAAAGTGCGAGACAGAGCTGTTTGAGACAAGCTCATGAAAATATGAGGATTAGCTGTTCCTCTCTTTACCAAGAAAAAGTGAGAAAGAACAAACAGAAGTAGGTCTGAAAAAATGAAGCAGAATCGGTCAGCTATTAGATGCTGCCTTTGTAAGGATTCAATGAATGGTTTTTTACACCACCTGTAAGACAATGAAGAAGAATCAGGGCAAAGTGAAATGTTACCTTTATTGTACATTTTTGCACTACATGGCTTCATTAGTAGCCCAGCGAGTGGACAAATTAAAAGACAGACAACACAATATAAGAAAATAGAAGTTGAAGGACATTACAGATCATCCAGCCCTTGTCGTGACTAAGTGAAGGATTAACTCTTCCCAAATCATCCTTGGCAGGTGTTTGTCTAATGCATTATTTAAAATCTCAGTGACAGAGACTCTTAGCTCTGTAAACAGCATTCTTCAGAGTTTATTGTCCTTAAAAATGTTTCTCCTTTTCCGACTTGAATGTCTCTTGCTAAAACTTAATTACTTTTTCTTCTGCCAACAACAGATATGAAGAACATTTTAGCCTTGTCTTTCTGAAACAAACTCACCACAGCAGAAAGTGTGAGGGCTGTATTCTCAGGAGTAAGTGATGTTACTTCTTCCCACCTTGCCCAGACACAATATTTTCTAGGTTCCTCTTTTTCATTTGATCCCTCTAGCCAGTCTCCATACAGATTTTCCCCATGAGGTCCACCATTTCTTGAAAAGTTGTTCTCTATGCTGGGCTCAGGACTGTAGCTGAGGAATTTCTACTGTTGAGAGGAGTAGGACGATAGTGTACCTATGATCCACTTCCTCCAGTATCTCAGAAATTACAGAGATTCAAAAATATTATCTTATTTTCACTTTTTGGTCTGCTAGTGTCTCCAGAAAATCTTCTGAAGACTTCTACCTAAGCCATCAATTGAAATCATTTTACTAGGTAACTGTTTCGTCTGAATCTCCTGGATATTACGTGGCCCTTGATATTCAGTCTTCATCCACTTGGATGATGTCTCCCAAGGCCATCCTTCGAGCAGACTGCCTCTTCATGAAAGAGGCATCATCCATTTCCCCTTGCTTTGCCCCTCGTTCCTTCTGCTTTTTGGACACATTTTCAATGAGCTTGCTTGCATCGCTGAGGGTCTTTTGTGTTCGTTGACCTGGAGATTTCTGCTTGCCTTCTCCCACACTTGGATCCACAGCCTTTAGGGGTTTGGCTTTCCCATGGTCTTCCTGCTGCTCTTTCGTGTGCCTTACTCTGAATCGACGTCGAGAAGAGTTCTGGCAAGGATCAGGGGTGCTCTCAGGGCTGTTGGACTCTTCATGCATGTCAGATACCTGGAGAGTGGGGATTAATGGTTTACGGAGTGTCTTGGAAGCCTCTTCAACACCTGATTGTTTGGTCAACTTAGAGGCATCTGGAGGCAAAATAATTTGAATTTCTCCCAAGGGTTTTCCAGGCTTAGGAAGCAGGGGATCATCTTTATTCTCCAGAGCAGCCTTCTCACTGAGCTTTACCTTCTGAAGATTTTCCAGCTCCCCCTGAGCCAGGTTCTTTACTCTTTTCACATGGGGTTCATTGCTGATGGAGTTGATAGCTGACAACTTCTGAGCAGCCATTTGGGCTTCTCTCTGGATGCTCATAATCTTTTGGAGCTGAGCTTCTTTTACTTCCACAGGGATGTCCAGAGGAGCCAACTTCACTGGCCTTTTCAGGGTGATGTTCTCTGTGCTACAAAACTCATTTCTACGATGCAGGCTGGGGGACAGAGACCCCTCTTTTTTCACCTTTTCTGGACACAATCTTTTGTCTCCCTGGGAGAGCCTCTTCTCTGAAATCCGTGGAGAAGGAGGATGGAAACCTCCAGTGTTCACCTTTCTGTGTTCAATTCCGGGCTTCCCTCCTGGCAAGATGAGAGTAGGATTTTTGTCAGGCTGCAGGTTCACAATGGTGACTTCACTGACAGTGGAGTTACTCTTGGGCATTTCTTCAGCCATTGGGACACCCTTAAAGAAAGCAAACAGATGTAGGAATCACTGTATTAATTATCACTGGTATGTTTTTATATGGTGTTTGGAACTTTGATAAGAGTGCAAGCTTGGTGTCCCTGGAAGCGGGCTCCTTATAACCATAAATCCTAAGTATTGGACTATACATTTTGCATTAAACCAGGCTAATCTAAAGTAAAAGGCAAAAATAAGACTGAAAGCTGAAGATTAGGGCCTTGTCTCCTCCCTGACTGTTGCCAGTGAATCTTGAAACAGTGTAATCAGTCTTTCTGCCATAGAGACAATCTCTCTGGAGACATTCAAAACCTGCCTGGATGTGCTCCTGCGTGAATCCTTTACATTATCCCTGTTCTGGCAAGGGGATTGGAGTAGATCTTTTGAGGTCCCTTCCAATCCTTTACATGATGTGATTCTGTGATATAGAGCATCCATTCTCATCAGTGAGCAGTGCCAGTCTCTACACTGCAGTCACTAATATAAAGGGATGTTAGGATCTCCACAAAACATGGAAAATAACAGAGAACTTTTGTTATCCATGTTGAGGTTCATGTGGATCATTCTCTTTTCCTCTGACATTCTGAGTGATGGGCATTTTTGATGAGGCTCATCATCCAGCCATAATTGGGCAGGGTAAGGATCTTCATTTCTGCTGTAATTCTTGCTAATTTCACAAGGTACTTTCCCACAGAGGATGGACAATTAAACCAGTGATGATTTTTCCTGTGTTTGTGGCCAGCACATAGAAATAATTCTGCCCTTTTACTTTGCTGTGGTGGAACCCCACCTGGAGTACTGTATCCAGCTCTGGAGCCTTCAGCACAAGGACATGGACCTGCTGGAGAGAGTCCAGAGGGGGACCACAAGGACAATCAGGGGGCTGGAGCACCTCTCCTATGTGGACAGGCTGAGAAGGTTTGGGCTATTCAGGCTGGAGAAGACAATGCTATGGAGCCTACCATAGCAGCCTACCAGTACCTGAAGGGGCTACAGGAAATCTGGGGAGGGGCTGTTTTGCCAGGGCATGGAGCAATAGGATGAAAATCAATGGGTTTAAATGAGAGTAGGGCAGGTTGAGATTAGACATTAGGAAGAAGGGCTTCACCATGAGGGTGGTGAGGTCCTGGAACAGATTGCCCGGAGAGGTGGTGGAGACCCCATCCCTGGAGACATTCAAAGCCAGGCTTGATGAGGCTCTGAGCAACCTAATCTAGTGCATGATGTCCCTGCTTACTCCAGAGGGGTTGGAGTTAAATAGGTGACTTTTGAAGATCCCTTCCAACTCTATGCTTCTGAGATAATAGAAAATGCCCACAAATTGGCCTAGATGAATACTGAGGATATAGTTCAGCTTCAAAGGCATTATTTCTTTGGTGCTAAATTAAGAAACCACAAAATGGCAGATGTGGCAAGTCTGGAGTTAATTTCTTGCCCTTGTTAAGATAAACTTTATGCCATGGGTGGGAGAAGTTCCTCATTTTCATCAATAATACAAGCATCTCATTTTAAAAAGCACTTTGCTGTTTCAACTTTCTAATGTTGTGTAGGCAATGATGGGCTCATGGGTGACATCAGGAGCTGGGGTCTGTCCCTGCTTCTGAGTCCTCTTCCATAAGGTTCTTTTTCTGTTTCCAGTCTCTGCTTCTCATTCAAACTAGACAGTCAAGAACAATATTCATGGCTTTATCTTGGACATCTGCAGCTTATTTTCATAAAGATATTTTATTAAATGGCAATATTAACTTCTTTTTTCTCTGATGAACAGACAACATGAGGTATTTTACTTTATGGCTCCTCTCATCTAATCAAATCTGCATTGGTAATTCCTGTTCACTGATATTGGTGGGAATTTTTTCTGAAGTCCCTGGGCTTAGTATCATTGTAAATAAAAATGATACTTTGCTTGTCCTTTCTGTGTCTTTCTGAGTTTAGGCTGCCGACTGCTCTGTCAATGTGAAGTGAAATAAAGCAAACATAAATAAACCCTTGTCCTAAAATGCAAGCACATAAAGCAGTGAGACAGAATGAAAGCTCCCATGCAGAGTAAGATATGAGAATGGAAATGGAAAAATATAAACAATATGTTACCTACAAATGATCATTTTTTAAAAGGTCTTGGTTGAAAGCCTTCTAGCTCTATTTAAAAAGTCACTACCCAGCTAAAACCTATCCAAGCCTTTATAAAAGTCTGCCTAGACAATGTCTCTTTCTAGCTGTGGCCATTTTTTGTTTTCAAGCTTGTTTCAGACAAGATTGATTAAGCGATTAGATCATTCTCTGCTGCATTCATCTGAGGAAAATTCAGCCAATTTAAGAAGGCTTGGAGAAATTTTACACGCCACCTAAATCCAATTGGAGTCCTAATGTTAATACACTTAAAACCCATCCAAGGCTAATGTGCAAGATAAGCTGCATCCAGTGTTAGCCTGCACGCATTGCTCAGTACCTTCTCAAAATGTCCATCTGCTATGTATGTACTCCTACTTAAAATTTAATTAAGTAATTGGCCCAGTCTTGTGTAGGTAATTGCTCTGTGCCCAGAATTCCCTTTGCAGCCAGTGAGAGACCCATACAAAGAATGGCTGCTTCGAGCATTCAGGATCGAAGTATTATGACAGTGGTATTATCAAAGGGACCACCAGTCTTTATTTAGAAACCACAGTCTTCGTGTAATTTAAATACTTTCATTCCCAGTCTCATCTTGCAGATCCTGCTGATATAAACCACACAGTAATGGAAGGGCAGAGACAGAAGGGGCACAGAGCTTTAAATATATTTTACTTAATTTATTGCATGCTCTGTAGCCCAGTGGCAAATTAGCAAGGAGTGGCCTAAAATCTAGGAAACTTGATGTCTGATGACCCTCTACATAAGCTATTTTAGTGTCCAGACTGGATGGTCCTCAGAGAGAGGTGTTTCTGCTATTTTTACCTCATTTTGATTCTGGGTGTCTGCTCATTGAAGGGCAATAAACACTTGATTTATAGGCAGAAAGTAAGGTTTGTAGTGGAGTCTTGGAGAAATCTGATGCCACTTTGAAACCTTATTCAGTAGGACTAGATCAAGAGACCAGACTGAGCTGAGGTTCCTTTCCAGTCTTAGTCCTTAACCTCTGCTGTTCCACAACTAGTCAAACTGGACAGATTTAAAGCAGTCTTTGGAGCCCTGAGGTTTTCAATTAGTATATACCTGGGGAACTGAAATGGGCCAAGCATTTGGGATGAGCTTAGATACCCTGACAACCAGCTGGACTTTATCCAGACATTCAGTCCATCAGCAGGACAAAGCAGCAAGCTGTTGAGTTATCACAAAGCTCTGTGGGATTCTCCAGGGCAAGATCTCTGGCTTGAGATCCAAACCACTGTTTTATGCAAGTCCCTTTCCTTTATGGCTCAAAAATGCTCCCATAGTTTCAGTCCTATCATCAACATAACCACCAGGAGGCAACACTGGGATTATAGTATTTATGATTATAGATAGATCGTGGTTGAAGGGAATCCCTTAAAAATCTCTGCTTCCTTTAAAAGTCCCTCTTTTATCAGTCACTCTTGTGAAGTTTCCACTCCTTGCTCGAGGAAACTGAATTTATAACACATTACGTAAGAAAGAAACCACATAAAAAACCCACCAAACAAAACCCAACTCTAAATCCCAAGCTCTTACCACAGAATGAAAAGCTCTAATCTCATTGCTACAAGATAATCTGCCGTGATAAGCAGATGTTACACAACTCAGATGCTTTTCCTTCCCTTCATCACGTGTATCAACTGATGGCTGCAGTTCAAAGGGGAGGACAGAAATACCTAAGAGGGGAAGTTCACAGATCAAATCCTCCAGCTTATCTGGTTGAAAGCTTGCCCCCAGAATGGAGTTTTGTGAGTTCAGTTCCAAAATAAACACCAAGCCTTCGGTGTGCTTTAATTCTCCATGTGATGCCTGGACTCTTGAAAAGCCTACTGAGATGGGGAGATCCATTACATGTGCTGTCATTCAGCAGGGGAGGGAAATGATTCATTTTAAAGCTCTAGGAATGAATGGCTTTGCTTCCATGGCAGATTCTGCATATCCAGTGAAAAGCTCATGTCTTTGTGAATGGACAATGCAGCAAACTGAGACAACACACAGTTAAGTCCCAAAAAAAGCTTTAAATATCCAGCCTGGCAGTACTCTGTCTGCTTATCTTCAGTTGGCATCTAGCTCATACTTGTGACATCATTTGCTGTACCAGAAAAAAATTATCAAAATTTGAAAGCTTATGAAAGCCAGTGGGTCCTGGGAGGTCAGATGGTCCGTTGTAAGCATAATCATAATAATCATCTGGATTGGACGGGACCTTTCAGATCATTGAGTCCAACCATCAGGCCACCTCTGACTTCACTAGCTCTTTGGGCAGCCTGTACCAGTGCTTTGGTACCCTCAAAGTACAGAAGTTCCTCCTCATATTTAGATGGAACTTCCCATGTTCAAGTTTGTGCCCTTTAGATCTTGTCCTGACTTCACAAATGTCTCCTCAGTGGAGAATCCAGAAATCATGTGTCATTCTGCCTCAACTCCCTTTCCACTGCATTACTTGATATCTGGAAATAGCAATGATAGAGGAAGAGTTTCAAAACAGATCAAAGGAAGGACAGCTGAGTGGACTGAACACCAGCCCAGTGTTAAGGAACCCACTTCAAATCCCTTTTCTACTACAAGCTGCTCATGTGATGGCAGGGAAGATGTTTTGTCCCTCTCTGACTGCTTTCCACCTGTAAACTTGTACTATTTCACCTCCTAACTCTTATGGGCAAGTTACTCAGAAAGGGGTGAAATGGGGTTCTTTTAGTTACCAAAATTGGTTCTGTTCCAGATACACTTTTGGAAAACAAATACTCTACAAAACATGATACCTGCTGAATAATCAAAGCATGAACAAATCTACAGTAACTTGAAAATTATGTCAAGTAGTGCTAAGCATGTTTGCAACAGTTCTCTAAGTGCTGCTTTTCCAATTTCTTTTATAGGATTATGCAGATCCTTAGTACATATTTTGCTTCATAGAAGACTTGTTTTTACATTAAAGGTTTTATTTTGTAGGTGAGAAAAGTTTTTTGGCATGCAATCACTAACCTAAAAGAATGTTTCATGAAAACGTATTTTAAATTTGCAGAATCTTTAAAGGAATGATGTAGTTTCATGCAATTTGACACAGTCTCAGTCCTAATAATTGTTTTAATAACTCCTCCCTGGAGTGATCAGTCTGAGTTCTAGGAAACCTGCCCATACAGGAACATCCTGTTTGCAAATTGTGGAGACTCCTGCATGACTGAAGGGGTAATTGAGCATTGGAACAAGCTGCCCAGGGAGGTGATTGAATCACCATCCCTGGAGTTATTTAAGAGACAAGCAGATATAGAGCTTAGAGACATGGTTTAGGGATGGTTCTTGTCAAAGTTGATGTTTGGACTGGATGATCTGAAAGCTGCCTTCCAACCAAGATGATTCTGTGACTGCCAAACTTTACTGAAAAATGTTAACTCTCAGGGAAGCAAAATTGAAGGAAAGAAGGGGGTTTGCAGAACTCCAGCCCTGGATTTCTTACTGTTCTCTGTGACAACAGGTAAGTCATGTGAACCAACTCTTCCAACGTGCATGTCTAAATACAGACATTGCTCCTTATTTAGACCAAGACTGAGATCTGTAAAAAATTAGTAAGCAACATTAGACTTCTAAATCCATATTTAAGATAGAAAGAAATTCCCTTTTTTTCAACAGTAGCACTGGTTTTGCAATCCTTAAACTCAGATGATTTATTTAAGGATCTAAATCATAGTTCAAGATTCCAGCTTCAGCTTCAAAAATCCTTGCCTCAGCTGTCAGAATGAGAAGATTGATTTCCCAAAGTCCTGGGCACCTGCAGATCCCAGCCATCTCAACAAGGCTGTCTAAAAAGTAAAGGTCTGCATCTGCAGCTGGACCCATGCTGGCCAGACCTCCCAGGATGTGGGCTGTGTGCATGTGTGACATTATAGCAATAGCCTAAATCTTCTCACTGCTGCCAGTGGAGTGAAGCAGAAATGAAAAACGCAGTCTCCCCTGCTAGCAGCCAGCTCATGCTTACATTACATGCACACAAAGATAGCAGCATGAGCACAACTTGCAGAGACAAAGAGATTGAGCTCTTTCCTTGCCAGTCTTTTTTTTTTTTTTCTTAATTTAGAGCTTGGCACAGTAGAATGCAGAGAGATGGAGCTATCTGCTACAGTGGAAACTCATGTCTAGGAATTAATTTGGTACTCTCCCACTGATAACAGAGGCCAGCACCTTGGAGGCAACGAGAACCACTCAGCAATCATTCAATCTGCCTGCTCTCTGGCTGCCACTCATCCATTGCACTCAGAAATACCTGGGGAGGCAAGCACCTTTCCTCAGTTCTCCCGTGCAGTATTTCATTTCTTTCATTCAGAACAGAAGAATGAGCATCCCTGTCTTCTCAAAAGGAGGTGTCAGTAGTGCCATTAGCTTTTTTAAAACATATAGGCTAGGAAATTCACTTCTGAGAAGAGAGACCGTTGAGTTCCCTGGATGCCATCTCTGTGGAGCATTGTGGGGTCATTACTCTTGCCAGAACTGTTCCTTTTGGTTTTGTTAGACCACTTAAGCCAACGGTGAAAAACTGGTGTGACTCCACAGGCTGGCAGTAAGGGCAATTTTTGAGATGCCCTTTGACAAGCACAACTTAATATAAAGAGACTCTAGTACTAAAATCTTCCTGAAGTTCCAGCTACAGGTGTAACAGCTCCTCTCTGACTTTCTTACCCTTGTTACAAACATGTTTTCATTCCACAGCTGCAGCCAAAGGGGCAGGGAGTGTTTCTAGCCCAGACTTGCTTCACACTTTAGTTAGGGCATGCTCCCAATGGAGCAAAGTCTCATCAGACTGGAGGATTCCTTATAACAGGAAATGCTTTGTGAATACAATTGTAAGCCATTTGAAGGCTGTGCAGAATAGAGAGGAGTAATTTCTGCTCGCTCCAGCTGTTAAGAGTCCATTCCAAACTGGATATCTGGGGCACACTCAGTAGGAATGGAGAATGACCAGTTCATCATCTCTGAAAACAGGTGCACCAGACAGTACCTCAGATAGTGGGATGACATCTTGCAGGAGTTCCTGTCCTACTATAAAGACTTTGAGCTCCAGTGGCTAAAGGTAAAGGAGGGGAACACAGACTGGGGAGCCCAGCAGTGGACTGGAGCTGACAAAGGAGACTCCATCTCTTTAATGGCTGGGATGAGCCCTGAGTATTTGTTATACTCTTTGTGGTAGCTTTCTTATTCACATTCTGTGGCTATTACCTCATACTGTCACTCCACAAATATGTTTTTCAAATGTTTCTATTAAGCTGTAGGCAGTGTATGGTGTTATATCAGTATTGATGTTAAAGCAGAATTACCTGCTAGTTCTGTTAAGCCACCAATGCTTTGACAGCAGGGGTATTACAAAATAAAAAAAATAAAATGATTAAACATGATCTGAAAGTCCTCAGCTTTCCAATTCCCTGAAAAATCGACCATTTTCTTGTTCCTGTAGCATTTAAGGCCAGAAGAGTCAATGACAGCCCATCTTCTGATCCACTAATGACATGGATGTTGAAAGATTTTGATGTCACTTCTTTTATCCACAAGCCTATTATCAGACTCCTCTCCCTTTTGCTCTTCAAGCACAGGCTGCTTTGTATAGCAGTGCAGTAGGCAGGCAGGGGATGTAGGAACTGTCACTGCTTTTTATATGGACTTGCTCCACAGTCATAGACAAGTCGCTGAACATCCCCCATGCCTTGTGATCAAGGGATCTCCTTTAGATATTTTCCAAGAACTGGGAGCCTGTTAAATCATAGAATCATGGAATAGTTTGGGTTGGAAGGGACCTTAAAGATCACGAGTTCCAACCCTCCAGCCATAGGCAGGAACACCTTCCACTAGATCAGGCTGCTCAGTGCCTTGTCCAGCCTGGCCTTAAACACCTCCAGAGAGGGGGCATCTACAACCTCTCTGGGCAACCTGTTCCATTGTTTCACTACCCTCACTGTAAAGAATTTCTTTCTTATATCTAGCCTGAATCTACCCTCTTCCAATTTACATCCATTATTTCTAGTCAACCCATCACATATCTTATTAAAAGGTCCTACCCCTGCCTTTCTGTAGGCCCCTTTCAGGTATTGATAAGTTACTATGAGGTCCCACCTCAGCCTTCTCTTCACCAAGCTGAACAACCCCCACTCCTTCAGCCTGTCTTCATAAGGCAGTGCTCCAGCCCTTTGATCATTTTCTTGGATCATAGAGTCAAAGAACGTGTTGAGTTGGAAGGGACATATGAAGGCCATCTAGTCCAACACCCTGCAGTGAGTAGGGACATCCTGCACTAGATCCAGCTGCTTAGAGCCTCATCAAACCTGGCCTTGCTGAGGAAGCCAGGGATGAGGCCTCCACCACTTCTCTGGGCAACTTGTGCCAGTGCCTCACCATCCTCATGGTGAAGACCTTCCTCCTGATGTCCTCTAAACCTGCCCTGCTCTAGTTTAAAACTATTGCCCTTTGTCCTGTCACTCCATGTTGTGGCAAACAGTCCCTCCCCAGCTTTCTTGCTGGCCCTTTCAGGTAGTTAAGGTTAAATCTCCACTCTGGGCAGGGCTACATTTCAGTTACGTGAAGATCCCTGCACCATTTGGAGGCCACTGTAGGACCTTCCAGATGGCAGGCAGAATGCATTAATCTATGTCATGAAAATTTAATTCATATGAAGGCAATAAATTGTTTATGTATAAAACAGGCAGGACTAATTCATTAGCATTCAGGGCTGAATCGCAGTAGGATACAGGCACACACAGCTCACAGTTGAACTCAGCTTTTCTGGCTGTTTTAACAAGAATCAATTAAAGGGAATTATTAAGTGCAGATAGTCTGTAGCTGAAGTGAATGTGCCAACACACCAGCTACTGCACAGTTAAAACAACCCATCCCTCTTTGTAGTAAACTTAACTCAGTCGTAAGAAACCAGCCGTGATTTAAGAGAGAAAAAAATGTAATAATAGAGAGAGTGTGTAACAGCACAGGCTCACTGCTGCTGCTGCATTTGCATTGACGTCAGAGCAAACAAGATTAAATGAAGGAAAGAGCAGCTACAGAAATGTGACCTTAAACTCAGCCCAGTAGTTGCAGATATTGCCAAAACCTTCACTGTTATCTCTACCTGGTTTGCTGACACAGCCCCAGAGGTGATGTCTACGTGGAAGCAGCCAGAGATCCCCGTGAGCAGCTGGCACAGGGAGAGTGATGCTCACTTTTGAGCACAGGGCGTGTTGCCACAGAAGGGAATCTGATGGGGCACAAAGGATCCTGCTGACACAGTCCCCCATAAGGAACCATTGAAGCCAGCAGAATTTGCAGCATCCTCCGAACTGCTGCTTTGGCCTCTGCCTATTCCAGGTTTAGGGAAAAGACAAAAAGAAGACTTGATTTTGTTTTCCCACTCACTGTCCTTCCCTTTGCCCTATGTAACCTCAGAATCATGGAGCTGGAAGTCACCTTTAAAGGCCATCTAGTCCAACGCCTCTGCAGTGAGCAGGGACATCCTGTACTAGATCAGGTTGCTCAAAGCCTTGTCAAGCCTGGCTTTGATGTCTCTGGGGATGGGGCCTTGACACTTTGCAAAGCCTTGGAAAGCCCAAGCCACATGAGGAGCAGGGAACAGGGCTTAAAGGTACCTTCAAAAAGCTAAGAACAATTGCAGCTGAAAATCTGTCACCATGGGAGCAAAGCCCATTCAAGTCTGTCCATTCAAATAATGCATGATTACATGGTGACATTGCCAAAACCTGGACCACTGTTCATAGAATCATAGAATAGTTTGGGTTGGAAGGGACCTTAAAGATCATCGAGTTCCAACTCCCCTGCCATAGGCAGGGACAGAATAAAAAAAAGCCACAACTAAGAAAATAATCCTGTGGCAAGAGAGTGTCCCTTCAGAAAACCTAATCAGATCCCAGGATTTCCAGACACTGATTCAGAGTGAAGGAATATGCTTTTTTGACTTAAAGCATGAGATTACCTGATGGGCATCATTTAAAACTCTCAAAACCAGGCTGAACTGGGTTATAAATGATTTAATGACCTCACTGAGTCTCACTGCTCTCACCATTACTTCACTTTACATTTGCCATAAAACAGATTCCACTTTGGATCTTCAGAGTAAAGCACTTTTCTAATGATTCTAATGGAATCAACCAGAACAGCAATTTTAGACTAAATACTCTGTATGGAGAAAGTAATCCAAGCACAATATACTTCTTTGTTCGTGTCTCTGTACAGAGGAGTTGTTCTGGAGTTGGTGAAGCACAGAGGGAGAGCTTTGGCAGACAAGTCACACTCAAATATCATAAGATCATAATCACTTAGGGTGGAAGGGACCTTTCAGATCATGAAGTTCAACTATCAACCCAACTCTGACAAGCCTCATACCTGGACAGGGACTTGAACCCTTGACACTTGGATTAAGAGTCTGATGCTCTCTCAGCTGAGCTACACAGAAAACTGGAGATAGTTTGAATGAAATACTGAGAATTACATTTTTATCCTGTTTCTTCCTTGCAGCATCTCTGTCTAGCTACAGCCAGCTGGGCAGTTTTGTGTTCCCTGCAGCTTAGAGACCATAATATAACTAGGTATGTTCCTTGGGAGTGTGGGGGAGAACATGCAATACCAAAACTTAGTATCACAGAATTGTAAGAGACCTTCAAAGGTCATCTAGTCCAACACAGCAGGACATCCTGGTTGCCAAATCAGGCAAATAACTGCATTACACTTAGGGTTCCAACCAGATAAATGCTCCTATAACACTCACACTACCAGGCCAAGCAGTGTGCTATGAGGCTCAGCATTCAGGCAATACTTTTGGAAAGAGCAGGAGCTCTTTGCATCAGATTCAGCATCCTGGATAATTTTCTGATCCCAGAATAAAGAAGGTTTGCAAGTATTTTTGGTTTGGTTTTTTGCTTGTATTGGATTTTATGAGATTTTATGGATTTATGGGTCCCTGTGCCTCTTGAAGAAATATTTGGCTTTGATGGTGATAGATCTGAAAAAAAAAAAGCAACACATCTCTAACTGAACTCTTGAACTGCACCAAGCAATTATCTCCCATCCTTAAGAACACAGGGAACTAAGCTGTATTACACTACTGAGCTTATTACTGAAAGGTCACTGAAGACTTGATGGATCCTTCACTGACTTTCTTCTGGCCTCTCTTTGACATGTAGAACATGAGTGCTGTTGTTGCATTGATTGCAAAAGGTGCTGTTATGAAATATTTGAATAATTTGTCTGCTCTTGGCCACATGGATTGCTGGTGCTGTCCTGGAGATACCTCATGTACCATTACATGCCTGTACAGCAGCAGTTTTCAGTTCTTCTGAGTCATGAAACCTCAGTGCTTCTAAGCATTTTCTAGTCCTTCAGTCTAGAGTTCCCATCAGCCTTCCTTTTAAGTGGAAAAGGGTGAAAATGAAACCTATTCCCTTAAAATTCCATGCAAAGTCTCAATTTCATATGTTAAGAGTTTTGCCTCCTCCTTCTGGAAAACATTGAGTTTCCCACTTTAGACAGAATTGTGCATTCATTACTTTCAATAGAATGAGCCTCTTGGCTCTGTTAAAAGTATCTCTGTCTGTTGCAGCTACTTTATGTTCAGCATCAAGAAATCACCAATAACAGCACCATCTCCAAGGAACCAAGACTACCCAAATGCTTGCTTTTAACAGCCCTTAAACATCTTGGCACCTTCTGTCCATCTCAGAACTGTGGGTCTCCTTGCTCCATCTCACAGCTTTTTCTTCTAGTCCCTGCAACCTGCAATTCACTTGTGAAGGAAGCAATTGATTTGAATCTTTTTAGGTTTATTTTCCCAGGTAAGAGATAGAGTGGGCTGCCTTAGCCATTAGGTTAGTGTGTCTTGATGCACACATACATTTTCTATGTACCCATATTACTTATCAGAGTTCATCAGACAACAGTTTTATCTTGTCATAGTGCTTTGGAAGGTTAATCCTGTCAGAGCAATATAGGAAGGGAAATTAAAGATATTAGCACATAGCACTTTCTTAACTGGTCAGGGGAAAGAAGGAGAGCTCTCTAATCATCTTCAGACACATTTTCTTTCTCATATTCTACAAGTAACACCTAAATATCAGCTCCACCACATAGCTTTTAGATGCTGTTAGCAAATCAAGTAAGTAACTCAGAAGGGTAACTAAGAGGGAAAATACAAGAATGCAGGCACTGTAGGAGAATCAGTGGATCATCATAATTTAGAAACACCTTTATGGGAGGGGGTCCAGACTCAATGGAGTCATGTACTGTCCTTCCTGACAGTTTTGTTTCTGACATAGAAAAATAGAAGTGTGGAGAATCCTAGAGTGAGTCAGGAAGGCATATCATACATATAAAATGAGGCCTCACTGAAACATGGATTTTTTCCCCTAACTTAATGCTCTGATCAAGTCACAGAAAGGAGAGTCCTACTTGTGCTGTCCTTCCATGGCCCTGCACTATATCTCTGTCCAAGTTCCTCACCTGCAAAGCTGTGTGCCGTAGCAAGATTTTTTACCATGATCATGAACGACTCTGATAATCATTCCCCTTAAAGAATCTACTTCAGGTCTGAATTATTACTAATTTTCCACCCTGCCCAGCCCACCATACTGTTCAACCACCTTATTTGGCAGCTGGATGGTACATGTGTTGATTTTCTGATTACCTGGTTGGTACCATGTGTATCTTATTACCCCTGGTCAGAGTTGGTTTTAAGCATCTGCTTCTCACGAAGGTTTGGAGCAAGGGTGAAGGATTAAAAGGAATCAAAGAAGGTTAATTAGCATCATTCCAGATGATCTTTAGCCATTTCAGAGGGATGAGCAACACCTTATGTACAGGAGATGTGTATCAACTGTGCACTGAGCACACGGGGATTATAGTTCCTATTGACGCATCAGACCAAAGTTGGCCTTAAGCCACACAAAATCATAGAACCATAGAATGCAGTCAGGTGGAGGCACCTTCAGAGATCATCTAGTCCAACTCCCCTGCTGTAGGCAGGGACATCTTGCACAAGATCAGGATGCTCAGAGCCTCATTAAGCCTCACCTTGAGTATCTCCAAAGACAGGGATTCCACCATCTCTCTAGGTAACTTCTTCCACTGTCTTACTACCCTCATGGTGAAGAGCTTCCTCCTGATGTCCAGTCTAAACACACAGCATTTCTTGTTTTAAATAATGACAAATCAAGCCTACTTCAGGCCACTTGGTCCAGTCCTATGTTGGCAGCTTACCAAAGAAACTTGGCAAAGATCTCAGCTTTTAATCTCCAAGTGCTTAGATGCAGGAGCAAAACAAACCTAACCACTCCTGGTGTGGTTCCCATCTTGAAAGGAGAACAACACACAGATTCTTTCTCAGCATTATAACTGAAACTCCTTCTTCTCATGCTTTTCCAGTCTTATAGTGTCAGTGTGCTGGGAAAACAGCACAACCAACACTAATGAAACCTGAAGAGAAATGCCAGCTCTTTGACTATTTCTTCTTATCTGTGAAACTACCCAGTAGGACTCCAAAGCTTACAAATTCCCCGTGTCTAATACCCTTCTTGTGGGATTTTCCCCTGTAGCTCCCTTTTCTTGATGCAGAAACAAGACTAAAATTTTCATATGCTTCCCATGGATTTCCTTTTTCAAGTCTTGGATCTTGGAGATCTCCTTAAGGAAATTAGGCAAATGAGGCTTAAAATTCTCCTGAAACCTTTCCCCAGTAGTGAAAAGCTGATAGCAGTTGTTATGGGTAGGTTGGCTTTAGAACTACTTACATGACCAGATAAGCTAGTCTATTTTAGTAGTAGCAGTTTTGTAATCTATCAGAAGACACTGGGAATTTCAACAGAGAACAGAAATATATCATGAAAATCTATAAACATGCCACACTGATAGAAAATCACTACAAAATGAAGAGAAAAACCACCAAAACCCACTAAAGTTGTGTTTATGTAATTTTTAAAAGAATACTTAGAGGTAAGTAGAGATCTCCCAGGTTTTACATTCATCCTAGAAGCCTAGATATTGTCAGGGATGCAATGAAGTTGGGAGGGAATAATTCCCTTTCATTCACTGCTGAGGGTCTCTTCCTCTACAGCTTGCACCAAGTGATGTTTCAGAGAAAGCTGTCAAAGACTGAATGATCATGTTGCATAACAGGAGATGGTCCCTGTGGGTGAAGAAATCTGTGGAGCCAAGACATGCAGTTTCCAGCTGAGTGAAATTGCTACCCTGCTAGAAATAACCAGAAGAATTGAGATGGCAAGCTTATCTAGCATCTTTTGCCAGCAGTAGTTTCAATTTTTACACGCTCCAAAGATCACTGGTTCCTGTTCACATCCCCTGTTAAATACTCTGAAATACATCGCTTCTAGAAAATGGTTCTTTTAGCCATACTTTTAAATAGATGCTTCCACGAGGAAGGATTTTCAGCCAGTTTTTGCTGTACAGTTCATTGTTTCTTAATCTCTCCATTGCCATTATTATGGCAATCAAGTGCCTGTGCAATGCCCCAACTAGCAAATGTCTTTTTTAGTTGATTAGCTCCCAAATTCAGTCCTGTTACTTACTAATAACCTCACTCTGTCCATGGTGTGCATTGATTCCTCTTATCAGTGCTGCCTCCTGCTCTCTTCTCAGCTTCCTCAGAGTAACATTTTCAAAGATAGAAATTCCCAGCCATCTCTCTAAGTAAGACTCCAGTATAATCAACAAGAAGCCCACTGCTTCCACACTTACCAGCCGGCCTGGCAGTTCTTGTTTTGCTCGTTGTTTTATCATTCCCACGAAACTTCTCCTCCTGATGGGAGATCTATTAATTCAAGCTGCTGTGGCAGGGTGTGCAGAGACCAGGTGCCTCGATTGCTTGCTCAGGAGGACTGGAAGGCTTAGAAATCCCACAGAGAGATAAGAAGTGGGAGATTAGGGTCAGCATCGCTCCAGTTGCTTAGGGACTGAATAGATTCTGCTGTGCCAAAAAAAGCCAGTGTGAACATGTTGCATTCTTCTTGTTTCTTTAAAAAGAGAAGTGTTGCTTTAAGGTTGGATATAAGAAAGAAGTTCTTTAATGTAAGGGTGGTGAGACACTAGAACAGGTTGCCCCTTCCCTAGAGTTGTTTAAGGCCAGGCTGGATGAGGCACTGAGCAACCTGGTCTGGTGGGAGGTGCCCCTGCCCATGTAAGGTGTTGGAACTAGATAATCTTTAAGGTCCCTTCCAACCCAAACCATTCCATGATTCTTAGTACCCACTGTTAACCCCCCCACACCTCTCTTTCACCCACCATGCACCTCTTTCAGTCTTTTATTCTTTTTGCTTCTTTTCCGTGCCCTGCTTGTCCTTCACCTTGTCTCTGGTCCCCAAATCACGTTTCACTAGTCTCAAAATCACCCTTCACTGGTTCCAAAATCCTCAAATCATGTCTGCCTTTCAATTAATGCGCTGATTCCTAAAATAGAAACTGATTTCCAGCAGAATCAGTGATGGAGTTTCTGGATATATTGGTTTCTGAAAGCTTTGGATTTATGTTGTATCCAAATCCCAGTAAGTGATGAAATGCATTAAGTCCAAGGAAGGCTGGTAGCCTGCTGTGAGTCATGTGGAGCAGAAGATGTTTCAAACTATATGAAGCCTGTAGTGCTACCTACTCACATACACTTGACTATGTGTATACATTGCATGGAGTAGAAGAACCTTCATATGATCACGCTGAAAATGAGGCAAATAATAAGGCAAAGTCTTATCTGAGATTTTAAGAATCCCAATCCTGGTCCGTAAAGAGATAGCCCAGACTACTGGATTTGGGGGATGATGACTATGCAGATAGGGCTGAATTAGCAGAGATGTAGCAGGGAGAGACACTAGGACCAAACAACAGCAGGGCTGGGTACCCAGAGGCTGAGGAGTGAAAAGCAGGGAGAGGAGAACAGATTTATACTAAATGTCCTCGGTGACACTGAAACTGCCATGTCCAGCTAAGAATAGAAACCCCCTAGTACTTGGCTTACTACAGTTGCATCCTAAGAGCTGCTCCTCCATGCCAGCAGCCCTTATGGAAGGACCTGTTTAAGCCCTAACATGTGAATCCCTGTTGTTCCCCAATAGCACCACTGCAGCCAGATGAGCATCTGGGTTTAGGCTTACTCCTTCCAACAAGTTCTTAATCCAGCAACAGTTTTGCTGTATTGTCTGGTTTGTGTTTGTTTGGTGCTGTTTCACAGCCCTGCAATATAACTTATGCCCAGCTCTTCTGTGTTGTCCTCTTCCAGTATCCTCCCACCTCCAGGTTTTGCCCAGAATGTAGTCCCATGGTGAGGTCATCAGAATTACATGAATTTTCTGAAAGTACACAGATTGCCTTGGTCTGTGTTCCTTTGCATCCGTGAATCTTTTTAAAAGAGAAGCCCAATTTTCAGACTTTTTTTTTTTTTCCCCCACTGATTCTCCTGTGGAGAAGATGCAGATGTTTCCCATTTGGCTGATGTCTCCCCATATCCACTCACAGATGCTTGGCAATGTCAGCACTTATTTGCAGCTTCTCATCAGATATACTGATGAATGTCATGTTTGCAGCAGTGTTGTGTCTCATGTTTTTCTAAGCCTTTCTATTGTGGCAGACAAATCTATGCACAGTTTCTGCCAACCAGAGGCTGTGCTGCAGACGTAGAGTGGTTCCTGAGCCTAATCATTTTTCATTTCTGTCTTGAACGACTAGGGGACCTGGGCTTTTATCAGGATGAACAGGAACAGATCAATCTCATTCCAGGAATCCAGCAAGAAAATATGGGAACTTCAGAAGCATTATGGAATTTAATCAGACCATATCTATACAAATAAATTAGATATGCTTGCGTCTATTCTTTCATACTGAAGCCAGGACGTATGAGTACACTCCATGTCTGTGATAATAAAGGGTACCAGCCTGCAAAAGAGGGTGGTTACATTCAAATTGTCTCCTTTGTGTGGTGCCTGGCAAGTCCTAAGTGCCATACTGTGCACAGGAATCATTTGGGAGGATGCTGGTTGTCACATCTGTCCATATCAGTACCAGAAGGGGGTCTACAGGAAAGCTGTGGAGGGAATGTTTGCCAGGGCATCTAGCAATAGGATACGGGGCAATGGTTTTAAATTAGAGCAGGGCAGGGTTAGATTAGTCATTAGGAAGAAGTTCTTCCCCATTAGGGTGGTGAGACACTGGAAAAGATTACCCAGTGAGGTGGTGGAGGCCCCATCCCCGGAGACATTCAAGGCCAGGCTTGATGAGGCTCTGAGCAACCTGATCTAGTGCAGGATGTCCCTGCTCACTGCAGGGAGTTGGACTAAATGGTCTTTCCATCCAACTCTGTGATTCTATGGACAGAAAGCATGTCAGACAGCCTTCCAGCACTTCAGCAGCACCAACAGCCCAGTGCAAGTCTCCCAAAAACATTCCCTGAAGTTTTTGGGTTGACTCAAGCAAAATGTAACCTCAGAATAAAAATTATCCTGTCAGCAAAGACAGAGATTATGGTAGTGCTGGACTTGAAAATGCAAAGAAGCACAATTTGAACTGTGATTTGCCCATTCAGAACTGCTGATCACAGCAGAATTGTACAAGGAGGGAATTCAGTTACACAACCAAGGATGTTTACTGGGGTCATTGGGGATACCAGCACTCTCTTCTGGTCTGAAGAGTCCATGATCTTAGTCTGGAGAGATTTCTGATTTTGCAGAAGAATGTTTTACAAGGAGCTAAATTAGTATCTCATGTTTTCTCTCTGTGCTATGTATTCTGGTAGGTCAATTACTTGCCCTATAAATAGATAGAGATCATTCCTGTTATGCTATCTTCATTTCCTATTTATCACTGGGTAGTGTGATTGCTCTGCTGTCATAAGGATGGAAGCCAGGGGAGGTCCAAGTACTTCTGAGAAGCAGCAGATGAGCACTAACTTTCAGCATTAACCATAACCTTCATCCATCCAATTAATGTGAGATGGTGGTGATAGGAATCTTGATATTCCTCAAATGATGCCTGTGATAGGAACATGCTTTACTCCACGTGCCCTCTGTCTGCATGTCAATGTGGAAAAATCCAGACTGACTATTGTTCTTGGACACTGTACAGATGAGACACTGGAACAGGTTGCCCAGGGAGAGGGTGGAGGCCCCATCCCTGGAGACATTCAAGGCCAAACTTGATGAGGCTCTGGACAACCTGATCTAGTACAGGGTGACTGCTGGAGAGGGGTTGGACTAGGTGGCCTTTAAGGGTCCTTTCTAACTCAACATATTGTATGATTTTAAAACAGAAATTAAAAGTCCACAGAACTACCAATTCATAAGGCCAAATTCAGTCCTTTCACATCCCCCAGCACAAAAAGCAAGAACAATTGAGCTATTGGAGCAGGTCCAGAGGAGGGCCACGAAGATGCTCAAAGGGCTGGAGCAACTGCACTATGAAGACAGGCTGAAGGAGTTGGGGTTGTTCAGCCTGGAGAAGAGAAGGCTCAGGGGGGACCTTACAGTAACTTATCAGTGCCTGAGGGGGTCCTACAGAAAGGCAGGGGAAGGACTTTTTAATATGATATCAGATGGGAGGACCAGAAACAACGGATGTAAATTGGAAGGGGGTAGATTTAGACTCGATATAAGAAAGAAATTCTTTACAGTGAAGGTGGTGAAACACTGGAAGAAGTTGCCCAGAGAGGTTGTGGATGCCCCCTCTCTGGAGATGTTTAAGGCCAGGCTGGACAAGGCACTGAGCAGCCTTATCTAGTGGGAGGTGTCCCTGCCTATGGCAGGGGGGTTGGAACTCGATGATCTTTAAGGTCCCTTCCAACCCAAACTATTCTATGATTCTATGATTCTAATTCCAGGAGCTGTATGTGCAGCTGCTGATTCATGCAGGATCATGGCACAAAACCCCAGACCTTTCCATGGTCAGGCTGGACATCAGGACTTCTCGAGAGCTCTTGAGCCCCACTGTGATGGGCAAAACAGCATTGAACAACCATCCTTCATATTTTTATAACCGATATACATAATGTAGGTTGCTTGGGGGAGACACGGAGGCAGAGAGGGGCAGACATCCATTCCAGTCCCAACAGGAGGTTAATTGCTGCTATTTGGGCAGCCCAGCTGATGCTGCCTTCCAGCTCCCTGGCTGTAATGACCTGTGTGTTTCTAACCCTTTAGGCTCTGCCACTTTCTTGCCACCAAATCATTATCCTTTCTTTTTATTTTATTTTTGAGCCTGGTTGACCTGTCTCATGTTTGCCTTGGGCCAGCTCTACCTCTAATGAGAAGTCTAAGCTCCTGAAGGCTCCCAGGGCTTCACCCTCGTGGAAGGACCAGAATGGATTTTCACCCCATAGTGCTTGATGTTCCTAAGCAGGGTAAAACCTTCCAGAGAAGGGTGGTTAATGTCTGGAAAGGTTCAGCAATTCCAGTGTCACTTTAAAAAAGCAATAAAAGCCAGAATTATGACTTTTCCAGAAAGAAAAAATAAACACTGTGTTTGGCTGTTAACATGATGATTCAAGTTAAGCACAGCACTGTGGGAACTCGTTGTTTAAAAGAGAGTTAGTTCTGTGATATGGGACTTTCTATTTACTGTGCCAGGATCCTGTCCACTGATTACACAGTCCACGGGACGAGTCCTTTGACCTCTGTGAAAATGGGCTATTGATTTATTTTTTTCATTTAACATTCTGTCCTTTTCTATCCCTGATGTGTTTTGCTGTAGTTTGTCTGAAGTCCACTGAGTTGTGCCAAAGTGAGCAGACAAGAGAGATGTGACAGGGAATTGGCTGGGCTGAGAGTTTTCAATCCTGATAGGAAAGATGGAAATGCCCAAGTAGTTATATATCAATCAGTTGTTCTTTCCAATGACAGCAGTTCATGGGATGAATTAACTCAGTGTTATATACTAATGTTTAAAATATTCCTAAATCAGAGCTCCCCTATATGCTCTTGTTTGTACATACACAGAGCAACCATAGTCCAGTCCATCATCATTCTATGATGATTCTTGCCAGTGTCTTGTATTTTCTTTTCACTTGCCTTTGAAAACAAAATATTCAGCAAACTGCCTCAGGAAGAAGAGGGCATGGATGTTGAAAGATTACATGGCAAGAAACTCAAACAAACCCAAGAACCAAAAGCCTTTTGCAAGAGAAATAAAAAAAAATATTTCTGATTTTCAAAAGAAAAAATATAAACAATCTTATCCTAAACTATGTGTTAGGCAGGAATGAAGGAAAAGTAAAAGGCAAAATGCACTGAAAACTGAAATACAATGGAGATGGGGGGGGGAGGTATCACTTCTGGGCTGATTACATAATACAACCAAAAATATAATACATAATTTTCAGAGGCACTTTTTAGATCTTACTGTTCTTGATCATCCCTTGTGTAAGAAGAGGCTTTCTACATTCCATTTGCACCATTGTAGACATCAGGGACAAATCCAATCTGAGTCCTCTATGCTCATGAAAAATAAGAAATAGTTTTAGCTGCATCTACTGCATGCAACAAGTTAAATTACAAATTAATTACTGACTGGAGAAAAGGAGGCTAGAGGACCTCTTATACGGGTATACAACAATTACATTAACAACTACATGCAGCATTTTTCAAAGCAAGAACAGATGTTTATGAAGAGTTTGCCATGACAAACTGATTGTACAAGGAAAGGTGGAAGCCCAGAGAATTGGAAAAGCAGCAACCTTCTACTCTACTGTTGTGAGACCCCACGTGGAGTACTCCTTGTGCATGGGACCTCTCAGCAGAAGAGGAGGGACATGGACTTGTTGGAGAGGGTCCAGAGGAGGGCCTTGAAGATTATTTAAGGGCTGTAGCAGCTCTCCTACAAGGACAGGTTGAGAGAGTTGGGGCTGTTCAGCCTGGAGAAGAGAAGGCTCCAGGGAGACCTCATAGCAGCCTCCCAGTACCTGAAGGGGACTTGCAAGAAAGCTAGGGAGGGACTGTTTTGCAGAGCATGTAGTGACAGAAAGAGGGTAAATAGTTTCAAGCTAGAGCAGGGCAGGTTTAGATTAGACATTAGGAAGAAGTTCTTGACCATGAGGGGTGGTGGAGGCTCCATCCCTGAAGGCATTCAAGGCCAGACTTGCTGATGCTCTGAACAACCTGATCTAGTGTAGGATGTCCCTGCTCACTGCAGAGGAGTTGGACTAGATGGCCTTTGAAGGTTCCTTATAGCTCTTTTATTCTATGATGATTCTTGGTGCCACCACCCAATAAGCTCCGACAACTCATCTCATCTATGAGTCCTGGGTCTGCCCCAAACCACTCTGGGATCACACTAACAGTGTCTGCTCCTGGACTGCTCTCTTACTACTGGTGCTTACTGCTTTAGTCTTTCTTCATAATCAGTAGGAGGACTTAAAAATCTCCCCACTTTCCAAGTGTCCATCTGTAGTCTTGAGTCACTGTTCAAGATCATCATTAGCATCTTGGAGCAATTGTGACATTGGGAATGATCAAGCTTTATGCTCCACTGCCATGCTTTCTATTACTTCTAGTGTTGATTTCGGCTCCTTCTGTAACAGCCCTGCTTCCCATGGCAATTCAATTTTGTGGTTTGTCCTGCATTTCTCTCTATCAGTAAATGATACTTTTTCTGTGCATTTCAAACCCAATAAAAGAGCACTTAATGTCATAATCTTCTTAACGAGCTCCTCCTCCTCTCTATTTCTCCCCCACTACACTACCCAGCCTTTATGTGAGGGCAGGCTACCATGAAGCAGACACTGTGATTTTTCAGCAGTTGGTTTCATTTGTATTCACATATCTGCAGACATTAAACAGAAGAACAGCTCCCAAAGCCTTTGACCAAGAAACCTCTCACTGAACTGAAACATTAATTAAACATCACAGATTCTGGTTCACTGAATGCATATAAATTGAAGATACCAAAAAAAAAATTAATTTCCTGAATCTATTAAGTTCCTAGTATTAGTATTCATTTCAAAGCAAAATCAAGATTAAAAAAAATTAATTACTGATAGGTTCCCCATGCCACAGGTGAAATGACAAAGCCAAACAAATAAATCATACAATCCTAAAATTGTCTTGGTTGGAAAGGACCTTTCAGATCATGAGTCCAACCATTAACTTAACTCTGTCAAAAAACTATATTTCTATACTTCTAAGCCCTGTGTCTACCAGTCTTTCAAATACCTCCAGAGATGGTGGCACTATCAGTTCCCTGGGGAGCCTGTTCCAATGCCTGATAACCTTTTCAGTATGAAAATGAAGCCAAGCTGGTGATTTGCAAGCTTCCCTGGAATTCAGAGATGAAAATACCTAGAGTCACAGAATCAGTGATGTTCAACAGACCTCTAGAGATCATCTCATCCAAACTCCTTGCTCCAAGCATGGTCAGTGAGAGCAGGTTGCTCAAGTTTTGTCCATGTCCCTGCACTGTCTGACTCACAGCGCAGCTCAGAACTCTGGGTCACTGGTCAAGGTGATGTACAGTTTGTACATCTACATCAGTACGTGTGCAGGTGACCAGAGAAGTCTTTTCCATACAAAGTTTCTTTGCATGCTCTCCAGAGAGGGCAGTGCTAATGTTTAGTTTTATTTTTGTAAGTTCCTCCATGGATATTTGCAGAATATAGAAGCTGGGACAGCAGTTTTATAAATCCCTGGATGCCTTCCCTTATCCTTTGGTTTCTCTTACAAAAAGAAACACAGAATACCAGAATTTTAGGGTTTTGAAGGGATTATGCAGAGATTGTCTATTCTAAGCCCCCTGCCAGAGCACGGTCACCTAAAGAGGTTGCACCAAAATACATCCAGGCAGGTTTTTAATATCTCCAGAGAAGGAGAGACTGCAACACTTGCAGGCAGTCTGTTCCAGTGCTCTGGCACCCTCAAAGTAAAGAAGTTTTTCCTTATGTTAAGATGCAACTTCTTGTGTTCCAGTTTGTGCCTGTTTCACCCTGTGCTGTCACCAGGCACTGCTGAAAAGATCCTTGACCCATCCTCTTGACACCTGCCCTTTTGATATTGATGAGATCCCCTCTCAGTCTTCTCTTTCCCAGACTAAACAAACCCAGGTCTCTCAGCCTTTCCTTGTCAGAGAGGTGCTCCAGTCTGTTGATCAGATGTTGTTGTTTCTCTCTGCGTAAGGACTGGCTGAGACCCTGCATGATGTCAATCTGGTTTTCCTCTGTTGTACTGTGACTACTTTTGGGTGGTGGAAGCCCTGTCCCTGAAGACATTCGAGACCAGGCTTGATGGGGCTCTGAGCAACCTGATCTACTGCAGGATGTTCCTGCTTACTGCAGGGGAGTTGGACTAGATGGCCTTTGGAGGTCCCTTCCAACTCCGTGATTCTATGATTCTGTGATTCTATGATCTTGGTCACTGTTACAGACAGCCCTTGTGTTGGCAGCAAAATCCAGCATAAACTGGGCACAGCCACCACAACCCCTACTGGTGATTCTGGGCTTAAGTGGAAGATAACCCCACCACACCTGATCTCAGCTCTGCTAACTCCAGCCAAATCCCTGCTGTCTCAGGAGTCATATAAAACTCCCTCCCCAAATTTCTTAGCTTTCTATATGAAGAATACACTCTATCTGTCTTTGAAACTGAATATGCTGATGAAAATCACAGTCCATTCCCACTGGACTAATACGGGCTTGATTGTTCCACACAGAACATTATCCCATCTGACCATAAAGGGCACAAATAATAGCTCTTTTGACGCTTTTACTGGGAGACTGTCACATCCTGATCAATGCCTTTGTAAGGAGTTTGTGATGATAATCAGATTCATTTCTCTGGTTTTAAATTCAGTCTGTTACTCTGAGTTACTTTCCATTGTATGGCCCTTAATCGATTCATCGTTATTATTGTGGCTGTTTACATCGATGAAGTAAGTAGTGAAAATGCTTGGCTCCAGTACAATGTTTGCTGTTTTATATGTGTAATAAAACTCCCCCTTCCACTGAAGAGTTTATAATCTCTTTATGACTCAAGATAAGGGGCCGATGTAAACACTGAGGACTTACAAGACAAAGTGATGGCATAACAGATTCAAGTAACAAAAGACTCAAAGCCAAGCACTTTGTCCTTCTGCAAACAAGCTGGGTAATACTTGATCATGAAAATATT
The DNA here is from genome assembly GCA_013400935.1 of Turnix velox. Classification (NCBI taxonomy): domain Eukaryota; kingdom Metazoa; phylum Chordata; class Aves; order Charadriiformes; family Turnicidae; genus Turnix; species Turnix velox. Next base: position 34,408 of record VZTY01007819.1, read on the forward strand.
TAAAAGCTTATTCAGGGCTGTATCTGCTGTACTTTTGTATTTACACATAGGTGGCCTCTGCCCCCTCTGCCCCAAGAAGTTCTCAAGCTAAGTAACAGTATTATCCAAGATACAGAAAGACATGTACATCCCAGCCTTGAGCACCACTTTCCTGGGTGATACCCATGCATCTTTCTGAACCAAATGAACCAGTCTTCAAATATCTTAATGAGGAATTTGATCTTGAGCCTAACAGGGTGACCCACATTGAAGCAAAACACAGCTGAGGATTTCAGGTTATAACAATGCAAGATTAAAGAAACAGAGAGGCAAGGTCAGTGTTTCTGCCTGTTTTTGCTGTCAGAAATAGAATCTCATATGTGAAAACCCAACCTACTCATTTTTCATTTTATCAGTCTGGGCTCTTAATTGACTTCTCCATGGATCTCTGTGCCATGGTAAGCACATGAAGGGCTCAACATCTTCAGCATCCCTCCTCCACAACAAACAATGCCAATGGTTTTCTGAGCATCACTCTGCAGCCCAAAAGGTTCCCTAGAGCCTGCAAGTTCCCAGTTTGCTTGCACAGGTCCATCAAGCACCTGGACCCTGCAAAATTACCTCCTATCTGCCTGTGGCTGCATCCATCTGCAGCAACACAAAGTAGCCGCCTTCAGCACAAAACATTATTTGCTTATTCCTTTAAGGTACAAAGCTTTCAGAACAAAGTCTAACAACCACACTCAGCCTGAATACATGGCTGTTAAGTGTATCTTCTTAAATTTGCATCCTTTCATCCTTCAGAGCTGGAAACACCTCACCCTGTCACCACATCTTTGTCTCGCTGCCTTTCTGCGAGACAGGCAGCCTGTCAGCCTTCCACTAGCTCACATTAGCCTCATTTACCCAAACTCCTCCCTTCCTTTCAAGTACTGTTAAAATTTTAGGCCCCCTTTGATTTTTGTGACATTTTTAGCTTCAGGAGAGTAGCACTTTCCAGCTGAATGGAGCCATCAAGACTAGATAATTTCTCCCTGTATTTCATGGCCAGCTGTTGCTATGTAACTCATAAGCTATCTACCTTTATCTGTATGATGGCTTTATCTTTCTTGGTACAGCAACTTTTTGCTTCAATCTGGATGGAGAAAAGTAAAAAAAAACCAAACAACAGATCATCAACTTAATTGAAATTAATGGTGCATAGAAAGAAGAGTAGGTCAGCACAAGTTAAATAATATCATTTGATAACTTAGGTGCCTGCAAGCCAGTGGGGACTACTGAAAAACACCGTAGGGTATGTCAGGAACTACCAAAGGCAAATTATTGCATGAAAAGAAATTACATTTAAGATCTCAAGGAGGAAAAGCACCCTGAAGAGAAAAGAATGAAAAAGAGTACTGTCATAAAAAGTAGAGTGAATTCCAGATGACACTTGGAAATAAAATAAAACAAATAGTTAAAGGCTTGGTATATAAACACCAAAAGGAAAGGAAAATTATGAGAAATGGCCAACACTGATTTATAAAGAACAGATCACTTCCATCCAGCCCAAAATGGGAAAGCTTCTCCAGGTAATAAGGGGAAGCACAAACCATTGTCGTTTCCCACAATGATGCTCTACCATCATCATCAAAGCTACAGCTTCTCCAGCTTTTCTCATTAGAGCAATGCCGTTGCACGACTTTGAGCAACCTCTTCTGGGTAGACTGTGAATTTTTAATTTAATTTAAATTTTAATGATTTTAATCTTTTTCTTTTAAAATTTGTAGTCTAATTTGCCAGATAATTGTAGTTCTGAATGAATGTAATGGTGATTAAAAGTACGAATGCTGCTTCCTTAAGATCTACCTGCCTACCCAGTCAGTGGTGCCGAGGGAATGAATACAGCCTCAGCATCATAAACAACCTTCTGGAACAGATGTGTTTCTTGGAAGGAAAATTTTTCCTTCCTAGCAAAAAACCAAAAAGCTTGCACATATTCCTGGAGAGAAGAACATCAGAGGTAACTCTATCCCTTGTGTGCACAAGAGTGCTGAGTCTTAGGTAGTCCCTGGAGATTCAATCAATACAGATAATAAAGCAGAGAAATCAGCAATGAGGAGAACTACTCATTGTCCATGGAGTTGCAGACATGTAGGTGATGACTCTCTAATCTGTAAATTACAGAATCAGAGAATAGTTTGGGTTGGAAGGCACCTTAAAGATCACCACACATTTGGAAAGAACCTTCAAAGACCCCGTGTCCTATCACTCCATGCCCTGACAAACAGTCCTACCACAGCTTTCATGCAGGACCCCTCATGTACTGTTTAGCCACTATGAGGTCTCCCCAGAGTCTTCTCCACACCAAACAGCCCCAACTCTCCTAGCCAGACCCTTGTAGTGGAAATGTTCCAGTCCCCTGATCATCTTCATGGCCCTTCTCTGGACCCTCTCCAAGAGGTCAATGTCCTTAGGAGCTGATTTTGTCCCTCTGCTTGGCTCTGGTGAGTACCTGGAGTACTGTGTCCAGTTCTGGAGCCCCAAACATGAGAAGGACATTGAGCTGTTGGAGCAGGTCCAGAGATGAGCCATGAGGCGAGGGGGGTGAGATACTGCAACAGGTTACCCAGAGAGGCTGTGGATGCCCCCACTCTGGAGGTGGATGCGGCCCCTCAGCAGCCTGCTGTAGTGGGAGGTGTCCCTGCCCATGGCAGGGAGGTTGCAAATAGCCAGACCACTCCATGATGCTGTGATTCTGTGACTTTATTGTAAGAAAGGCATCCCCCTGCGGGGCCTCTCAAACAGTGGAGAATGCAGCCTCCTTCTTATCCTAAATCNGGATGCAGCCTCCTTCTTATCCTAA
>VZTY01007821.1:10091-47095 GCA_013400935.1 Turnix velox
CCCCCGGGGCCGCCCCCAGCCAGCGCCGCCGGGGCCGGGTCCGAGATACAGGCGGTGCCGGTACCGCCGCCTGCCGCCGCCTGCAGCCCCCTGCTCCTTGACTACGACGGCTCGGTGCTGCCCTTCCTCGGCGGGCTGGGCGGCGGGTACCAGCGGACCCTGGTGCTGCTCACCTGGGTGCCGGCCCTCTTCATCGGCTTCAGCAAGTTCTCGGACTCCTTTCTCCTGGATCAGCCCGACTTCTGGTGCCGGGAGGCTGACGGGCAGGGCAACTGGAGCGGGACCCTGGCCCCCAGCCACACCAACCGCAGCGGCAATGGCAGCATCTTTCCCCCGCCCGGGCTGCCCACCCCCGCGGGGGTCAACGCCAGCGAGTGCGACTGCCACGAGTGGCACTATCGTATCAGAGCCGGCCTCGTCCAAAACGTCGTGAGCAAGGTGAGAAATGTGGCTGTCCTCAGCCCCCATTCCTTGTACAGCCCTCACCTCGGCCCTATCCCAGCCCCATTCGGCAGCCACTCTTCCCAAACCATGGGGAGCAGTCAGACATGATGCGGATCTGGCCGAATCGTCTCGGTGCCCCGCGCGTTGCCTTTCTGCCAAGAGTAAAATCCCGCATTCCCTCGATCCTTTCCGTCCCCAAGTGTCACAGGTGTCCCCAGGTGTCTGTCCTGTGGCTGTTTCCCTTTGTGCACCTGGACTCTGGTCGCAACGCTGAGCTGCTAAGTCAGATCCTGAAACGGGATCCTAGATGGCTCTTTGCGACCCCGGCAATGGCAGCTGTCCTGCCGCCTTGAGACATAGGTGTTCTTGGCAATGACGCCGAGTGTCGCCGGCTAGTGAGGGGAAGGGGTTGCGTGGAGAAGGTTGCAGCTGCGATATCATTGATCTTGGTGCTAGCTAGTATGGTAAAGGAGCTACACAATCCAACACCGGGTTGATGTTGAGGGAAGCTTATGAGTTGTTTACTGCTGGGATGAAAACGAAACAAAGTTGTGTGTAATTCTTCTTGGTTTGTAATTATTCTCTTGGCAACTGTTCTGGGAGAGCAGCGAAAGGAGAAACGTCTCACGCAAGTTGTTGTTACACCAGAGGCAGAAAGTACCCGCTGGTCTGTTTTGTGTTTCCTAATTTAATGGCTGAGGTGGAAAATTTCTAGCGCAGAGGGCTGTGCTCTTACCTCATGTTTGCAATAAAAGAAAACCACCTTGCCTTTTCACCTGAAAGCTTTTGCTCGCCTATGGCACTGGCCCTGCAAAACCCCTGCCGACTGTGGAAGGGCCTCGTTGGTGTAAAAAGGCAACTGGAGCTCTTGGAAATATAAAATGAAACCGTTACACTAGGAAAGTAGTTCCCTTGATCTCAAGATATCCCCCTAAGATCAGCAAAAATTACTTCCTGCCTAGAAGCAGTGTTTGGATTAACTGTTATCTGGTTGGGGGGAAAGAAATATAGCACTATCAAATGACCAGCATGATTGTGTTTTGGGCAGCCAGCACACGTTCACATTTAATCACTGAAAATCGTTTCTTTTTCTCTTTGTGTCCCTTAATAGCATGTGCAATGGGGAGAAAGCAGGTAAAGCAAATCCCTTAAAACTTGAAACCAGACTTGATTAAAAAAAATAAAATAGCAACCCAGCTACACTCATTCTATGAGAAAAACACAGGCACATGGTGGACTCAAATGATTTGTGCATAAAATTTAACATTTAAGAGAGGCACATTTTCTTCTCTTTATAACCAGAGACTGAGATCTTCTTACGTTTTAGGGTTTAATGCTGATACTCAAACTTGAAAAAAAATCTTGAAATACTATTTTCAGTGAAAACTGGAATTTTTTTTTTTAAAATGTTTGAAGCTTTTGAAGGTCATCATCAAGTTGCTTGCAAAGGCTGAGGGAGAGTTAATTTGTTATCTTGCATGCTTCTTTAAAAATAATAAAAAAGTGTTCTTTGGAAGAACTCATGGTAAAGGGCAGATCAATTTTAAGGAATAAATAAACAGCTATGGTCCCTGCAGTCGTGTTTTCTATTAGAAAGAATAATAATCATCTTGTGAGACTATGGGTTTTTCCAGTGTGGAGTCTATTATTTTTGTTGTGTACTCACTTCCAAAGACTTGGCAGCTTTTTCACTTTGATTTGTAATCCTATGTAATTATAATTAGGTTGCTTTCTTGAGGTCAGGATTCCTTCTCGTGCTTTGGTCTTGTTTCGGAGTTTTTCTGGGTGGGTGTGCTGTCTGATTTTATCCTAACAAAGAAACAGAGCAAAAACCCAGGCAGAGCATCAGTGTAAGTTAATTTGGACTTCCTTTCTTATAAACTCCCCGGAGCTCTGAAACTGTGGGAGCAATTCTCATCACTGCTGACTCCTCTTGTTTACATCCCACCATTGCTTATGAGAGAGGGCTGCCCCAGATAAATTTGAAAGGCTGGATGCTCGGTTCTCTAACTCCCCTCAAAAAGACATTTGTTTCTGTCATGTATTATGCAATGTTCTCATCTTTGTAAACAGAGTTTTATTAGATCTTAGTCTAATATATGCTTATTTGTGTAGTAGCCAGGGGTTATACTGAAATATCATAAAGAGAGACAAAAGTATATCCATTAAAAATGCACTTTTGTTTGGCCAGTAAATCTCATATTCAGTGGTCCGGCCTAATTAATTCTGGATGCTCCATTGACGCTTTGTTTTCATAAATGATGAAACAATTTGGGTTATTTAGCATGTTTCCTCCTCTGCATTTTGGTGATGTATGTGTGTGTGTATAAAACATCACTGCCCCCTGTTTCTTGGTAGCAGGTAGTTGTCCTTAAACTATATTCAATTTCACTGTTTCCATAGCCCCTCTACTGATGGTACCTTTCAGCAGACTCTCTCTCTGTCCCTGTTCTCTCAGCTTGCCTTTCCCTTGTGCCTGTTGTGTCATACTCAGAATTGATGGAGTGGAGACCTTGCTGTTTCCAGCCCCGCTCTGTGCTGTGTTTAGCCCTGCTTCTCTTCTCAGTCTTTGCTGGAGCCAGAGGTGGCCTTGCACCTAGCTTGAAGAATGGCATTGCCATTACCCTGATCTCCTTGAATGAGTCGTTGGGAACAGGGTTTTTTATAGTGCTGCCAGTCATTAAGAGCTGCAAATGGTAACAAAGGATGTACTTCTTACTATTTAAGACTGTTAAAATACATATAGCAAAGAGGTCAGATGCATAATTTAACCACAGGGATTCCAGCGCCTGTGTTAAATCACCCATCTGAGCTGATGTTCTGACTTGGTACATAAATCTTAGACTTTGTCTTGATTTGTACATAAATATCTTCCCCTGTAAGCCTTTTTTCCTGCTAAATGCTTCTTCGAGGGCTTTATTCTCTTTTTTTATCACAGCATCAACTCCTATTATGCTACTATAAACAGAGTGCATCATTTGTGAGTGATGTACCCTGACCTAGCCTTTGGGCAGAAGGCTAAAAAAAAAAATAATTGTCTTTTAGATGGTCTGAGTGTCTCACCACTGTCCTGAGGAGGAATGCTGAGAAACACTCTCATTAGTTTGCTATGGAGAAACCTGAGGTTTCTTTTTACTCACCTGTAAAGCAATGCTTCAGATAAATTATAACCATTAACACAATGAGCAACATAGTGACAACTAAACATACGAAGCCTAGCAGAAAGTGGAGGTGGGTACTCAGCAGAGACACTTCTAGCTCCCCTTAACTTCTTTAGTGCCTGGGTCTTCTGACCATCTGCAAAGCCAAATGTGATCTTGGGGTAAAGTTTTCGTGGAAGCTTTTAGTTACAGGATTGAGGCTTGTTGTTTTTCCCTCCATTGCCAGGGTGATTGGGCTGCTGTGTGTGATTGCATTACATGATGGGGTGGTTTGTTGTTCCAAATGCTAATCTGTGTAATGGGCACCCAACACTGATGATGGGCAAGGGCTGAGGCTTGATTAAATTGCAGCGGTTGATGGCTCTGTGTGTAGCTGCAGCGTTCCAGATCATTCCACCTCTTGAGGGTGGCCTAGAGGGAAGTGGTTAGTTTGAATGCTACATTTTAATCGGCCAGAGCAATTATGTAATAATATTTCATGTTTAGTCACAAGGGAATTCCTGTTGTGGCTGCTATTCTGTTCCAGATGCCTTGTTTTGCTGTGGTGCTGTTCTCTTGGCTCTCAGCTTCCCACTTGATTTGGGTTGAGTCATCTACTTTCCCAAGTAACGTGCCATCATTTTACCTATTTGCAATGGGTTTGATTGTCCTCATGCCAATTTGGCTGAACTTTTAGCAAATCACATTCCATTTAAAAGAGCAAGGCTCGAGGCTTTGCTCAGAAGAATTAAATGATCCAGGGCAGTTCTGCCATGCAGCAAGCACCAAGTATAGCTGACTTGGTGTGAATGAACTTGGATGGTTCAGACTGGGATTTGATGCTCTTTGCCCTACCAGCCTTTCTTTCCTTTGCTTTTTATGGCAGTTCTGGACTTCAGCTGATTCATTTGACTAATATGGTAGAAAACTTTAATTGCTTACCCTCTCCACACTTCTTTGAGGTGTTATGTTCCCTAGACTGTGGTATTGTCTGATGGAATTATTGCAGGTACTTGCAAGTAGTCAAGAATACTAAACAAACAAACCCACATGTGGTAACAAATTTGGCACTGCTTGTTGGATGATATTTCTTGTGAGAGTGGGCCTTTCAAGTGGACTTCCAGAAAATAGTTGTTAATTCAAAGTGAATCACTCTGACAACATCCTTTCCAGAGAAAAGAGTTGTGCCACCCTTCCCAGGCACAAAAGGGAGGAGGTTTCTCACTTGTTTCAATGTATCCTCTGGCTGCCTGCTCTCTGCAAAGAGTCTTTGGAAATGCTGATGCTTCTCTCTTTCTTGCAACTGCTCGGACTTGTCTTGTCAGGGTTGGTTCATGGCTGGCTGGCTTCTGTGTAGTCCCAAATCAATGAAAACCTTGAGTTATCATTCTAGGTGCAGTAGCTGGGTCAGAAGTGGCAAGACTGAAGTGAGTACATCACCCATGCCTTACTGCTGTTGTAAGGATTGAAGGTATAGGGGTATAGAGACCTGTGAGGCAGGTATCTCCAATGCACTGAAAGACTATTCTAAATTTCTCTCAGGCAAGGCTTTGAAATTACTCTCTCTGTGGTTCTGAAGGAATCAATAAGTCCCTGTGGTCTGAGGCACCCAGAAATGCTGGTGGACCACAGTAAACTTCTTTTTATGGCTTCGTCAGTTATGGGAGAAATCCCATACTGTTTTGGGGTTGTTTTGTTTTTTTTTCCTGTTCTTTTCTCTGTAATTTAGCTGATAAAGAGCTAGCAGTTGCTGATCTAAGGGCTCACAGGCTTGAGGAACCTGACAGAGAGTCAGCAAGGAGCACTGTCAGCCTGCCCTGACACACTGAATGTGGTAATAGAGCCTACTGGTTATCAGGACACAGGCCAACAACACCCTAAAACAACAGGGTGAGTTTCTGGCCAAGCAGAGTGAAAGAAGGGGATGGCTCTTTCAGGAATAGTACTTGCAGTTTCCTGGAGGTGAAGAACTGTCCTCACCCTGTGTGCAAGCAGCAAATTACCTGAGGTTTCAGATAACAAAGCCTGATAACACCCTACTGCAAATACTTGTTTAGTGAGCCTAGATGCTGGTTTTATTTATTTGGGCAGTGTGTGTGTTTGATGTGTGGGCCAAAAATCGTTGAAGTCATTGGTCTAGAAAACAGAGACTGGGACCTGCACTGACATCAGAACTTGTGTGGTCATAGGTTTTCTATCTGGTGTGGTGTTTTTGTTTTTATTTTTTTCCACTAGATGGAATGTACATAGAGTTAATCTTTATAATGACCTTTAACATAACTCATCCCAGATACAGGAATTCATAGCATCGGTAGAAGTAACAGTGATCCTCCAGAAAGGTAATACCTTATTGAAATATGTAAAAGTCATTCTCAGCTTTAGAAGACCTGCTATGGATTAAGCCTCTCATATTCGTGTTTTTCTGTATATATGTCTATATGTCAAACAACTGATTGGTTTTTTTTTTTCCTGAATAGACATGGTGCTTGAAATGATTGGGGTTTTGTTTGTTTTTGTTTCCACTCACTAATACATCCTGTATCTCTGTCATTTAGTTTAAATAAACTGACCCTGCCCATGCTGTGACACAAGTTGCAGGCTATGACATGTATTTACCAGCTGTTCAGGCAGCCTAAAACGAAATTTCTACAGTGCCTTAACAGCTTTACCTCCTCTTATTCTGACTCCAGGAGCTCCGAGAGTGCAATTGTAAAAGGTGACCTCATATTTTTAAGTGTTTGACAAAATGGGAGGAATTGGCACCCAGGAAATCATCTAATTTCAAGCCAATTCTGATGTTAGGCATTGTTGAGATAAGGCTTATAGGCCAGCTGAACTTGAAGGTGTTAATTTTTAATGATATAACATTCAGAATAGCTGGAGACTCATGTTTTCCTTAACTTAAAATCTTTAGACCACGCTAATTGTGCAAAGACTTAAAGCTTTCCAAATTAATTCTATGTAGCTGCTAAATTTAGAAAACACTGAAAGGGATCTAGTGCTTTTGTTGCCTTTTCCTTTGTTTTCCCTGTCAGCTTATGTGTTTCTGCCTGGTTTCTCCACCGCACTACCTGGCATCCCTGCTTTGGGCAGTGTTATCCCTGATCCTCATTCATACCCTGTCCTCCTCCTGTTCTTCTACAGTCCAGCCTGGTTGATGTTGGGTCACCCATAAGTAACCGTGGAATTAATTAGGCTAGAATCTTGCTGTAGAGGAAAAGACTGGTGTTTGCTGTAGGTAGAAGATCCAAGAACTCTGTGGTAGGAAGATGCAGCTTTGCAGTAGTGCTGAGCATTCAATTCTTGCACTGAATTCCCTGAGTATGGCTTCTCTTGAGCACTGACCATCTCAGCTCTGAAATGTGTGCTAAGCTCTCAAAATATACAATCATAGAATGTGTTGAGTTGGAAGGGACCTTCCAAGGCCATCTGGTCCAACCTCCCTGCAGTAAGCAGGGACATCTTGCACTAGATAAAGTTGCTCAGAACTTTATCAAGCCTGGCCTTGAATGCCTCCAGGGATGGGGTCTCCACTACCTCTGTAGGCAACCTCCCCATGCCTCACCAACCTCATGGTGAAGAACTTCTTTATAGTTCATTGTTACATTTTTTTCCAGTTGTCTTTTGACAGCAGGTGGCCTGCAGTGTGTACTCTGAATTCCTTCTTAGAGTCAAAAAGGGAAAAATTGACCTGATGTTAAGAAGGGAGAAAGGAGTTTCAAGTCCCTTCCAGAAGGTGACATCAGGATGTGTTGCAGAAGAATGCAGGCAAAGTCAGTGTCAGCACCTGATAACCCTGAGGCCCAGTGCTGCTGCTATACAGCCCGCCATGCCACCTGCCTGTAAAACCTGGCAGGAAGTGATGATTAATATGCACGTTGAGCAGCTCCTGGTGATCTGGTCCGCGTCATATCTGCTGGGAACAGGCAGTAGGCCTATTCCCATGCTGTGAGATATGGATCAGCTACTGGCTGTGGTAAGGTTCCCTAGTGCATCTGGTGTGTCTGGGGCAAAAGTCCCTGCTCTATGACCTGATGATGTGAAAGCAGAGATGCTCAGGGGATGATGGGCAATGGGCTGGTGGGGCTCAGTCTTGTGAAGAAGACATTTTTCTTTTTTTTTTAATTTGATATGCAGTACAGGCTTTATGAGGATCCTTATTTTGTCTTTTTATTTGGGAGAGCTGCAAATGACAGTTGTGCTACTGTCCTTTCATCCCACAAGAACAAAAAACTAAAGTTCATATGCACTGATACTTGTTTCTGGGTTGCCTATTTAGATCTACAAGTAGTGCAGTTGGGGAAAATCTGGAATGCTACCTTTGAGATTCAGGGAAGCAGCACGTTTGCCTTGTTCAGCAGCATCTGATTTATAGTTACCCTTGTGTGCTGTCTTCAGAGCAGGGTGGTCTGGTTCCCTGGAAAAGGTTTTCGGCTCCAGACAGCTTTGAAGGAATTCATTTTGGCTCAAGTACTGTCTCTTTGTTACTTTGCAGCACTCTGAAGCTGCCTGATATCCCCCCGGCCTCCAGACCAAAGTCCACCAGTATGTAGACAATGTCACAATGTCCACTCTACAAATATTATTAAGGATAGGAAATGTAAATTAAACCATAAGACCTTTTCCCCTGCTCCATTTCCGAGATGCATGTAAAGCATTACCTGGATGAACATTAGAAGCTGGACATGCCAATTTCTCATTTTGATTTGTAAAACAAGTGGAACGCTTTTCTCCTTCTTCCTTTCCTTTAATACTTATTTAAATTTGAATTAGTACCAGTCCAACTTCCCACCCTCCCCCTCCTTTTCTTCTTGCCTGAATTATAATAGATATAGTTCTCAAATGATAAGAGGGCAGGGTCAGAGCAGCAATAATTGCCTGTCAAAATTGTCTGATCTTTTCTTCTATGATGACTTTGAGCAAATGTTTCTCACAAGGAATGGCTCCCTTCTCTGCTTCAGAGTTTTTGTGCCATACTTAAGATTTCCAAGATTCTTCCCCTCCATCCCCCAGTCCTTAAAAAGATGCAACCAGACAGTAAATGAAGTTTTGCCATGACAGGCCTCTCAAGTCTGCATAGGTGTAGTATGTTTTGCACACGTTTTGTCAATCTGAAAATTTGATTTTGATAATCAGATGATAAAAATGTTAATATTTAACCAAAGTGTTGTGCGTTTGGGGTTTTTTTGTCTTGTGGGGTTTTTTTTGACACATGGTTTCTATTTCTATGGTTTCCTAGAGCTGTTCTAAATACCAATTTCAAAACTGGTTTAACTTTCTATTAGTTTGATCTCAAAGCCAGTCCCAGCAGCACGGACCTTGATCAGAAGAAAGGTGGCTGTCAGCTGAAAACCAAAGAATGACACTCAAAATTTACATTTCTGTGTGTCTCAGTCCTAATGATAGGAATTGCTGACCCTTGTCTTTTCTACAGCCTAAGAGAGGCAAAGAGCAATGGGCCTTAAAGAAAAGGATAAGTTAAAAAGTTAGTTAATTTTGCAACAGTGGCTCCTAATGATGTCAGAATATGTGTTGGAGAAAAAGCTCAGCACAGAGATGAAAAAGGGGGATAGAAATATCCTGATCCTGCTCTTTGTAAAGTTATGAATATGGTGTTCATGAAAGCTGCAAGCAAGATTTTCTATCTTCCAACTCTTTGATGTTGATGACATTATGGAGTTGGAAAAAGTGAAGCAGATTGCATCAGCTGAGAAACAAGTTAGTTGACTAATCTGAGGAGGGAGAAGGCTGGAGAAGATCAAAACGTCTCAATTAAGGGAACTGCTATCTAAAATACAAGTAGTAATGATGGAGTAGGGGGTGGTATATAGATACTGCTAAAAATGCTTTAATCATGTTGAGGATTCAGGAGACTGTCATATGATTAACAAATCATATTTAAATTGTTAGCATATTAGCAATGATTATTTACGTAGCAAACTTCCTTCTTCCCTTTCCCACTGGGGAAAAGAAACATTTGTGATGAGAGTAAGTTTGGGAACAGAAGAGCTGATTGCTCCTCACTCAAGTGTGGAGTTGAAGGCCAGATGAAACTTTTCCAGTTTTGTAGTGTTTCAGGTGGAGTCTCAATGTCTTGGGACTCTGCTGAGGTGGTCAGTGGATAGCTTGGAGATTTTCTTGGTTATGGTATAGACTCTGAAATGGAGTCCATTTGTGTCCTTTTGCATATTTGAAGCTTTGGATTTATTTTATTACTGCAGCGTTGCTTGAGTTGGCTCACCATGCTGTGTAGATGGCTCTTGAAGGCAAGCCAGGACTGAAAGGCATTAGATATGATGCTGGATAGGCAGATGTTCATACTGCAGCTCAGCTGGCAGTCTGCTGCTTCTGTGAGTGTAGGCAGGTGGGAGATGCCACAGTCAGTGTCACCTTTCTTCTGCTGGGGGAGAGGCCAGGACTGCCCGTGTACTGTGTGAGAGCAGTACTGCATCATCTGGTGGTACACGGTGGCAGCAGCCTGGTTTTCCTGAGGTGACTAATACAGGGAGTGTATCTCTGCCTCTCTGATCGCAAGCAACTTGATACAAGTTGTGTTTTGTGGTGTCCTATCTTCATGATGGAGTTGAAGCTTGAAAACCAGGACAAAGTTCCATTTTGTGTACCGGTGCTTACAGAGTGATGTGGGGCAGCACAGCACTGAGCCCTGTGTGCTTTATATCTAAGGCTGAAATACCAGGATCAGAAAAGACACACTTCAAAAATTAATGGGGAAATTTCACAGCTAAGTCACGGATATCCCAAACTGTGATCTTTTTCAGGATGTATTTTAGTAACTATGCTAAATTTCAGAAACCATTAGGGAAATTCATGAAGTCCATGGCTGTGACACTGTGAAACTATTTTGTTGCACTGGAAACTGTTTTCATGGGTACGTGAAACTGCTTTCATATAGTGCCGTGTGATCCAATTGTATCTTTGTTGGAAGACAGAAGAGCGTGTGTTCTCTGGCTTACGTGCCTTCTCCTCTTTCTCTCTTTACACTTTACTCCGTCCCTCTTCCTCCTTCTCCACTCCCCATTTCCCCAGTCTTTGGCTTTGTGGTAGTAGTTAAAAGTAGTTTCTTTTCTTAATGTTCCAAGTGTTATATTGCCCAGGCAGTCATGAAGTTAAAGCAAGCTAACAGTTTCTATGTGCTCACTATTCACAAGTGATTTTCCTGGGCTGCAGCTTTTCTGGCCAGTTGTCTACTGTAGTCACAAGTGGTCTACTGGTACTGGCTCCCAAGAGTGAAAGGTGCAGAAAATGTTGTTCCCACTGTAAGAAAAATGAATCGGGCAAGCAAAATTAAGCCTGCCACTGAGTTAGCAAACTCCAGTGTACAGGAATAGGGATCCCAGATTTGTCAGGAACAGAAATGAGGCAGATGATGAGGAAAAAAGTGATACTCTGGTACAACCAGTATCTCTTTTGCTACCTGAGTAAAATTTCTTGCAAACTGAGGTGGCTATGCTATGTATCTCTCAAAATACTAGTGTGTACTTGGTCAGAAAAAAATTATTGTAAGGGTAATAATTCAGAAAATCCTAAGCACTGAGGCACTGAGCAAAAAGATATTAAATGAAAGCATCCAATTATGTTACAGCTAAAGAAATATGTAGTCAGCATTTGGAGGTCTAGCATCATTCTAAGAGGAGTCAGGTGTTGACTGTGTTGGGTTGAGGTATTCCTGTGTAGGAAGCTTCTTTGACTCATTATTCAAAGGAAACAAACAATGAAACCTCTCGAGGGCTGGTTTGCTGTTTTGTGTGAATTTTTGAATTAGGGTTTATTCTCTGTCTTTTATTTTTCTAGAGACTCTTCTGTTTTCCAGGTAAGTCAAGTTGTTTCCAATAAAAACATAAGGAAAAATGTAGTTTGGAGTTGTTTTGTTCTGAATGTGACTGGTCAAAGAAAGAGGAAATCACTCCTTTTAATTCTGCCTTCTCAACTCTTCTTGGATTATTTGTTTCAATTAATTTTTATTATTCATAATTCCCCCATTTTGAAGTGTGACCTTGATACTTCCACTCAGCTGTCTGTACTGGTGGTCAAAAAATGTCAGGTATTCTCAAGTACACTTTACTGACACTTAAAATACAGATCGGGGAGTGCTTTGCCCAGCTATGATCTCAAAGGAGAGGCATCCCTACCCTGAATCTTGAAGGTGAAATAGTTTAAATGCTCTGTTGTTGACTGAGAAGGAGATACAGGGACACCTGAGCAGCTCACGGGGTCATGTGGTGGTAAAACCATCTCAATTTTGAGTGTTACATTTTGTCTGGCTTGTCCTGCTGTGAGCTTTCCCCTGTGACCTCTTTACTGTGGTTTAACTGCAGAGTTTTCTGTGAAGTTGAGCACTGTGCCATTTTTCTATAGTTCATGTGCTTTCTTTAACATTAAAAATACAGCCAGAGGGTCATCTTTGGCCAGGACTTGAGAAAGGGAGAAGAATTGTCCTGTAGCAGCCTGGAAGGAAATAGTGGCACAGTGGTCTCCTGTGGCTGTAAATGAATACTTCCCAGGTAGTTTAGTGCTGGGAAAAGGCATTAGTGATAGTACTTATACCTTAATGTATCTGACTTTTTCTGCTTTTCTATTGTAGGGAGGAGGAGGGGGGGGTTATTGCTGTATTTAGTCTGCTGACTTGGAGCTTTTTCTCCAGGAATCTGGAGACTGTTTTGCTTTTTGTTACATGAAAAGCATAATTTTTCCCCCCATTACTTTATCCTTTTTAAGAACAACTTAGTGATTCACTCTTTTTTTTTTTTTTTTTCTGAAATGCACTCTAAAAGAATCTGCAGGCATCATAAATTTAAACTCTCACTCAACAATATATTTATATAGAAGATGGTTTCTAGTGCTGTGCAGAAAAAATTGACAAGGTTTGACTATAAAAAGATGAAGTTGGAAGGGGAGGAACAAAGGAAGAAGAGGCCAAACATACACAGACTTCAATGGCAAATGACAGATTTTTTTATTTTCGTTTACTTGGTCTTATATTTGCCATCTAACCTGCAGGGGAGCTTGTGGCTTTTCCCCAGGAGATTCTTGGGGCTTCAGAAGTCATCTGTGTCATAAGTGATATTTAGAAGCTGGGGCTCCTAAAGCAAGATCTCTTCTCTGGAGGATGAGAAGGTGCGTGTGGTGCCTGGGGCATTTTATGTGCCTGAGGACAGAGTCTGCAAAAGCCACAGAGGTCAGGGTCTACCTGGCCAGGGAAAGACTTGGAGTCTAAGCCTGCTTGGCTTAGTGTCCTCCAAGGCAGTGACCTTCAGGTCTCCTTGTGCTGCGGAGAGCAGTTGGAGCAGGGCCATGATCTGCCTGCAGGCTCTTTGGAGAGGGTGTACGTGTCCAAGTCCCCTCTGGTGAGCTCTTTGTGCCTGGCTCTGGGCAAGTGTTGGACCAGAACACCTTTTATTCTGTCTCTGCTCTTTTAAGAACAGAAAGGCCTTTTGCATGCAATCAGGGTAAGGGTAGAACAACAACAAAAAAATCCTTGGTACACATCTTATAATTACCTTTTTGCAGGGGGCATTCAGTGTTTTCAGACACTACAGACAGCATTATGGCCTCTGGAGGACAAGAGCTTTCAAAGCAGGGTCCCTTAATTGAGGCAGCTTGTGTTTGTAGTAACAAACATGCAGAAGACTTTACATTTGTGACTATTGTAACTTCAGTGCAAATACTGACTCACTGCATGAGCTCTGTCCCGATTTTCACCTCTTGTAAAGAAATTACTGGATGATTAGGTGTCTCTGCCTGTGGCAGGGGGATTGGAACTAGATGAGCTTTGAAGTCCCTTCCAACCCAGACCATTCTATGATTCTATTACTTTTTAGGTGTCTTCCCAAGCATCGCATGTTTCAGATAGTCCTCCATCTTGATGTGAAGCATAGTGACTCACAGTACTGATGGTGACTCACTGATATCAATTAAACATTAGGTGTGACTACTTAAGCTTTGACAAAAAAAATGCTGTCACATGAAAAAAGCCATTTGCAATATATTGCACATGTGCATAGGTGGCAAATTTTGCTACATTGCTATACTGCTGTGGAGAAAAAGCTTGTTTTTTTAAATGTTCCCTTTCCACCAGTGTATTTTGTATACAGTTATTTTTGTTTCAGCGTAACAATAGAGTCTTACTGGTTTTGAAAAGTCACTTTATGAGATCTCTCACATCAGGAGGATGGATGGAGGACAGAAAGATAGAAAAAGCCAGAGACAGAAAGAGAAATCTTAGGAACTGTCAATTTAGTGGCACCCTTTCTTTGGGATGGGTGCTGTTAACTCACAAGTGGGACACCAGGGAATTCAGCTAGAGCAGGATTCAGTGGTCTCAACAGATGGATCTACCTTTTGTAAGAGGCAGCAATTACTCTCTAGTCTTCAGCCAAAGCAATCTCCTGATGCAGATTTACTTGGAGTGCCACTTGAACTGTCATTAGAGTTGCCCAGCCCAGTGTTCTGTTCTGCAGAGAAATGGAAACCTGTCACTCCTTGCTCTGTGGTGTGTTATAGCTCTGGGCAGAGCCGTGCTGTGTGGGCACATGTCAAATGGGCTCTGTTCTGCTGAGCCCAGGTGTATGTAAGAGGAGTGGCAGCAGATGATGATACCATATAATGGCTCTTGCTTTATTTATGGCTCTTCAAAGCTGAGATTGCAGTCCTCTGCCTTTGGCCTTTCCATGGGGAGGGAGAAGAGAGTGCAGGTCCCTGGCAGAATTCCGGCACTTTCAGCATGATGAAACCTTGCTGGTTTGTTTTGCTGCTTTGTTAAGATGGGTGGGTATGGTACGCTAGCTATTAAAAATGTATGTTGCCCTATTAATGTCATCTTTACCTGAGTCTGCTTTCGCTGCAGCATCCATTTTTCTTTTGTGTCCTCTGCTTATTCTTCTTTCTTTCTGTAAGTTAAATGCCCTGGCAGTACCCACCACTGTCCTGCCAAATTAATTTTGGATAAATGCTTTGTGGTGACCTCTATCTGGTTTGTGTTGGCCGCCGGAGGAGGAACCAGGATATGTCTGAGCTCTTTGTACTGAGCAAGTAACTTGGGATTATGGCAGATTCTCTGAAACTTTGTAGCTTGTGTTAAAGCGACTAATGAAATACTTCACCATTTCCCTATTTACAGATTCTGAGGGTTCTGGAGACCAAGAGGTTTGGGGAAGTTTAAAGGCTGTTTGTAACTGTCAGCACCCCCCCTTTCAACTGCCCTTGTGGGCTTGGGGCATCAGCTCTGATTTATGCTGGGGCTGCACAGTGAGTGCTTAACTGAGGGCAGGAAAGGACCAGATGCAGAGTTTGCAAGGAAAGGCATGTTTTTATTTTCAGAGCAGCTGGAGAGTTGGGCAATAGCCTTCAAAACAAACAAACAAATGATGACTTGCAGATAAGTTATCAAAAGGATTGGGTGCATTTTAGGCAGCATTGAAGGACGTGCTGAGAGATTGACATTTCTTCTGCTTTTAAACTCTTACTCTGTGTACCAGTGATTTGACATCTGTTGTCCTGGCCTGAAATTTCACAAGAGCCCTTCATGAGATTTTTTGGCTGTTCCAACCATGAACCTTTACCTATGTGTAATCTGGTACTGCACATTCTCTGCCTGGGGCTTATTCAAGTGATGGCTGTTTTTAACTAGCAATAGTAAGCTCTTAAAATGAGAAAGGACCAGGATATCTGCTTTTTATTTTTGTGATAGCATGACATTACCATTCATCTGACAGCAATGAAATTAAAAATTAACAACTTGTGGAGATTGCCTTTAAAAAGTCTTCTCATACAAATACAACTATTTTTAATAAAGTTAATTTATTCTTTATGAAAAATTATTTCCCAGTTTTAAGCAGCACGTATAAACAAAACGTGAGTGCTTGAAAGCCTGCCTGGAACTTGGAACTATCTCCAAAAATTCTGTTTTCTTCATGCCTCTTCTAGGCAGATATTTTTGTTTGCTAATTGGAGATAAGTTCTGTGATTGCAAATATTAGGAACTGCATTTCTCCCACTTGCTAAATACTTCTAACAAGTCAACATCTTTGGAAAATAATTCTGACTGCCTTCCTGAGCTGTTTGCTGTAAATAATTCATAGCTATTTGGTTGGAAAAATACTGGTTGCTCCTTGTTCCTTAGCACCTTCCATCTGTAGGTTGTGTGATCAGACATAAATGTCCCAACTTACAGAATCACAGAATGGTTTGGGTTGGAAGGGACCTTAAAGATCATCTAGTTCCAACCCCTACTACGGGTAGAGACACCTCCCACTAGACTAGTTTGCTCAATCCTCATCCTGCCTGGCCTTAAACACCTCCAGAAAGGGGGCATCCACAACCTCTTCCAGTGTCTCACCACCCTCTCACTAAAGAACTTCTTTCTTATATCCAGGCTAAATCTCCCCTCTTCCAATCTGCATCCATTACTTCTAGTCCTGCCATTCTGGGCCCTATTAAAAAGTCCTACCCCAGCCTTTCTGTAGACCCCCTTCAGGTATTGATAAGCTACTATAAGGTCCCCCCTGAGCCTTCTCTTCTCCAGGCTGAACAACCCTGACTCCTTTAGTCTACCCTCATAAGGGAGGTGCTCCAGCCCTCTGATCATCTTTGTGGTAAGCTGGTAGGTTTCCTGTGGCCACCAAAGTGCTATACTTCTTGGTGAAATGGCATATTGTAAGAAGGTTATCTGTGACATTAAACCAGAGTGTTTGGGCAGGGCTATATGTCACAAAAATGCTTAAAATTTCAGCTTATCTAATTGAACTCTTTTGAGAGAAGCTTTCTTTTGAGGTTGCTTATGACTTCTAAAAAATAAATTGCATACTTTTACTTTGCATTTCTGGCCTTGAAACTTCAGTTACCAGTCTTAGGAGGGTTGCTACTATTGCATTACACACAAACAGCCACTTATTCTGCAGAGTTTCAGTTAGGGAGTATCTGACTCTTGAAAGTTACCTGTACTTTTTCATGAAATGTGCCTCGTTCCCATTACCATCAATATTTGAACACTTTACAAACCACAGACAAACATATCTTCCTACATTTATTCAAGGCTATAATAGTACTATCCACACTTTACATGTAAGGAAGATTAAGTTACGTGTCTCAGGACAATGAGAATGTTGGATTAAAGCCAGGAATGCAGCCTGGATCTCTTGGGGCTCAGACTAATGCCTCGGAGGAAAATGTCTTGGAGTTTAGGGAAGTCTTAGTAGAAACCTTGTGCTTCAATCTTTCTCATGGGAAAGAGGCAATGCCCTAATGATTGGGTGTTTGAAATGGTCCGTTTTCTCTTCCTTTGAACAGAAGCATCGATTCCATATCAGAGATAGCTTTAGTGTGGAAGTTCAGCCTCTGTCTGTCCTTTGAACTGAGAAATGTCGCTCATGAGGCTACTGTTCCAAGGTGTCACATGTCTCCGACAGGATCTCTGGCTGTCCTGTCCTGCTCTATACTAGGATATGTCCTGAGTTATGCCATTGATTAGTCTTCATCCCCTTATATCACCTGGAGAATTGGGAGGCTTTTCTGAAAGCAAAAATGTCTTAATGCCTATGGGAGCCTGGAGCTGATTAGGGATCTGACCATCTGTGGCAAAGTGACTGGTTTCTCCATAGTTCCAAACATCCCTGAGGAGATCAGCAGGAGAATTTGCTCTTAATTTGCCAAGCTTGCTGTTGGGCAGCTTCTGGTAGTAGGTATCTGATGCTGCTATGGTGAAACCCATCAGTACTGCTAATGCCTAAACTCGTGCAATGTGGAGAGGGATAGAGTTAAGCATTGGATATTGTCATTTTATAATTAAGGGCCTGATAAGTCACTGAAGTAACTAAGTTTAAAATTTACTTATTAAGATCTGGGATTTTACTTAAAGGGGGAAAGTTTTCCCTCTGCCATTTCCACATTTTCACATTAGTATTTTTTTTTGGAAAAAAAAGATCTGCAGCATGATTAGTATTAGTATCTGAGAATAACTAATTTGTTTCCATTTCTTTGTCTTTCTGTATTCTAGTGGGATCTTGTTTGTGATTCTGCCTGGAAAGTCCACATTGCTAAATTTTCCCTACTGGTAGGATTAATCTTCGGACACTTAATAACAGGATGTATAGCTGATTGGTAAGTGAAAAAAATAATTTAATGCAATTTTAGTATAAATAACAATTGGTTTTAATATATATTCTAGTTCACGAAGAACCTTCATATTGATTTTTCTTTTTCTTGGGGTTTGAAAAAAATATGGTGAATAAACAGTTTGAAACTATGTGTTAATTGTATGCATGAGCTGAGTAATCTATATCAAGGTAAATAACCTGAGAACATGCTGTCTGGAACTTGACTTAGCTAGTTCCTGATGACACAATTTATTACAGTTGTAATGCCAGTACAGAATTTTCTGATTGTGTAAGGGAAGCCTTTGGTTTAGGGTTTGGGGATTTTTTTAACCAAGTGGGCCAAAAGAAATTGGAAGCAGCATTGATTTGGCTGAATACAAGAATAATGTAATGTAGACCTTGTGCTTACACAGTATCTTTCAGGGGGAAGAAGCCTTTTTTCTTTTTTTCTTTTTTTTTTTTTTTCAAAGCTTTCAATTGTTCTATTTTTAAGGTTCTTGTTAATCAAACATTTCAATGTAGTGTTAAGGAATTGCTGACTTGTGTTGCTAATAATGGGGTACTAAATTTAAAAGCACAGAGTGAAATTCCTTAAATTGCAGCAGTGAAAATATTACTGGATACCTCAGTTAGAGTTTAGAAAGGGTCTTCTAGTGGAAAAGATAGGGGGAGAAATTAAATGCATGACTCAATTGTTTCAGATTGCAACATCTGAAACAATAGCTCTGCAATGCTGTCCCAGTAATTTTAGTGGCTCCCAGCACAGTTGCTGATGTTGGTGCTTTAAATGGCCTCAAGTTAACTTTTTTGCCATTCATTAAAACAGAATAGGAAGAAGAAGAGTTGCCTATTAGGGAAATCTTCCAAAGCTTCAGCAAAGCCTCATCAGAAGAGAAAAGCCCCCCTGCAGCTGTGCAATAATTTGTCTCATAACATTTGTAGCAAAATTCCATCTTAATTCTTGAATAGTTGTCAAAATTTTTCAGACAAGTGCAGAATCGTGACTTTTCAGTGATGTAGGGAACACACATGATGAAATACATTTGAATTTGATTAAAATACCAAAGTAAAACAAGGTTCTAACAACACATAGAAAATATAGTGGGAAAATTAATGAGGCATCTTGCTTGGCTTTCCTAAAAAGGAATCAGTGTGGAGAAAGCAGACTTATTCCCAAGTTAGGGAAATGCTGCTGTAATTGACAAGTAAGTGTCACAAATAAGTGAACAACTTGTTGCCTAAGGCACTGGCTCCAAGAGAGAAAAGGCAGTGATCAGATTTAATAGCTCTCTGTCACCAAAAGGAGCATCCAGCTCTTCCATTTCTGTCCCCAGTGTGTACTTTGTGCTGCCGTGTACACTTGTTGGACCCCTCTGCAAGCTGCTTAGCTAATGCAGCATAAAATTACCCAGATGCAAAAGTTAGGTTTGGTTTGTTGGATTGTTTTTAGTGAGTTTCAGATGGTGTAAGGAGAATCTGCTTTTCTTTTTAACTGTAAAAAGAGAAAAAACAACAAAAACCCCAAAGTCAGTCCCAAGACAAGATTTAGCAGTGTAATTAAGTATATTAAAGTGTTACAAGGTTTTAAAATCATCTTTTCATTTCACTTCTGTACTATTCTCCGGTTTATATAATTTGAAATTGCTTTGGTTCCTTTGTACCATCGGGCTTTGCTTTTCTTCTCTGAAAGGAAACTTTCAAATGTGTGTGTGGCAAAATTATAGGGATCATTTGCTAAGTAAACCGAGTGGTCTATGTTCAAAATACAGTGTAGGTTTGCATGCTTTGATAACTCTTTGTGGAAAATCTATAGGAAGAAGGTCTGTAAGCATGTGAAGATCTGTGTCCAATGCCTGAATCAGTTACTTATTCATCAGACAGGTAGTAGTTTCACCTCCTCTGGACAGAGGCTGTTGAGATTTCCTTCTGGAGCAGGCAGGCTTGGTGCTCACGTTGCTATGAGATAGTAGGTCTCTGCCTCTCATTGCCCAGTGCTGCTCAGGTGCTTTATGGAGGCTTTGTGCCCCTTCAGGTGCCAAAACTTGCAAAGAACAGCATGGGAAGAGCAATTTGGCAGTAAGGGCAAAGCCTAGTCTTCTCAGGGTGGCAAGCTACATGGGTAATGGTATGGGAAGAGCTGGTCTCATCCTCAGACCTATTCACTTCATCAGAGCTGCACCACAGGAGAGTAGTGAGGAGTATCTTTTTGATGCATCTGCATATCACACCGTGCAGATTGTGGATTCTTCAAATGCCTGGGGTAGACTCTGTCCCTTGTTATTTAACCTGTGCAGGCATCATTTAACATTTGATCTAGATAACAGTATGCTGTGCAGGCTGATACTTTTGTGGCACAGAAATCTCTCTCTGGAATAGTTTGGATGACAGCACGTAGCATCCCGAGGCTGTTTTACTGGGGAGATTGTGTATGGTTTAATTTCTCACAAGCATTTCCATGTAATGTTAGACAGATAACTCTGCCTACATATGAAAGGCTTTTATTTATATACTCTAAGACACCATCCTGTCAAAACACTGCTGGATCACCAAATATATGGCTGATAGCTGCCCTGGAGTTTTGCTCTTTGAAGAATGTGCTGCTTGAGTTAGTAGACCGGTTTTGTCTGGGAAGAGGTGCTGCTGATACCTCTTAGCAGAGGGCTTGTCCTGCCTCAAGGTGGACCAGAAGGTTCTTGAATGTACTTAAGTCTTCTTTGGCAGCATTGATTGATTAGCATAGCTTGCATATTGTTAGCAGAAATTCTGAGTCCTCATGATGGAAAACCTCGAGTAAAGAGAGTGGAAGAAGGGAACTGATGTATGCTAAGCATGAGGTCTTTTAAAATCAACATCAGGGGATGGCAGCCGAGGCTTGTGATGAGAATTAAGTTCCTAATTCTAAGTGCTTACATAATGCCTTTAATCTACAAGCACTTCCACAACTACTAATTAGTATGAATTACAACTTGGCGATTACGAAAACAGGGTTCTGAAAATCTGCTCAGATCGCTGATAATAGTTCACAGTGTTGAGGTTCTTTCTGGATTGAAGGTTTCAAGTGAGATACTTACCATCCCTGACCAAGTACTTCGTGTTCCATAAATACAAAACCTGAAGGGTACATGCAGTGGTAACTGTCCAGCTGGTCCCCAGTGCCTCATGTATCAGAGAGGCACTATGTTGTGTTCCCACCCCAACCTCATCAGCACCTCATCTTCTGCTGGGCTGGGTTGTGGGTCAGCTGAGAGCAGTCTCCTTTGATCTTGCTGTCTTGAGGTCACATCTGAGTACTTTATGTTGTAAGAATGTTGAGTGGTTAATGCCAACAAGCTAAATCTTCAAGGTGCCATACAGGTGATGCTACAGCTGAAAAAAATAGTTAACCTGTCATGTGAGAAGCCGTGACATGCATCACCTTAGGCATGACTTTGAAAAAGTGCAAATAATAACACATGTACTGGTGCACTCTTCTGGTTCCCAAAAATGTCAAAAATTATCACCATGTTTCCTTTTCAGCCCTTCCCCACATATTTCATTGCTCTTGTTCCATTTTAAATAATGCAAGCCCTAAAGTTTTAACTGTAAATCTGTGTATACAGTGTTCTTTATAGCTACTGGTAACAATCTGCTGAAATAATTTAATAGAAATACTTCAGTATGTGAAACCGGACTGAGTAGTGAGATTCAAATGCTCTTTATCAACCTGATGGCTGGCTTGCAGTTGACAGACTGCTTTGGGTCTGTGAAAGCTGCCTACAAAAAGCAAGTTCATATATTCCTTGTGGGAATGGCATATGGAGCTGACTAAAAGGGATCCTCAGTTCCACTGAAAAATTTGTGGGAGCTGACAAGCTGAAAAATTTTGGAAATCTCCACATAATGATCCAATTATTGCTTAAAAATAGCCGTGTGCTCTGCTGCTTCGTATCACTCTCCTTGAACAGGCAGAGAGGGGGGAAGGGAAATTATAAACACTGAGCATATAACTAAGAGATATAAAAGTCTCCTATTCCTTTGGAAAAAAAAAGACAAACTCTGCAGCACGTGCCCCCCATGTTCAGAGGCAGTGGTGCTCTTACTTCTCATGGACACTGATGGAAACTGCACCAACATATGCAACTGGGGGTTGCAGCTGCAAAGCCTGGCTGCAAAGGACTGCAAATCCTCACACCCACGTTGCCAGTAATGATTTTTGGAGTGATTTGTATCCAGTCCTCCTGTTTGACTGGTTTTGTGGATCTCGCCAGCCACTCTGGGGATGAGAGATGGAGGGACTTGGCTACTTTAAGCTCTTTAAAGCTCAGGGAGGTGACATAAGCCCTGTTTAATGTTTGGTCTGTGTCTGTTAGGCTTGCCCTCAACAATGAGGCCAAGGAAAGTAGAGTTTTGAGCCTGTTCCTTCTGGTGATGAGGCTGAGAAGCACATGTCTGTTGGAAGAGGGGAAGAGCTTTGCAGAAAGCTTTATGGTTGTATGTTATGGAGAAATAATAATATATTATGGTATATATAACAAATAATACCATATACTCTACTGTGCTACTATATGAAATTCTGACAAGTTGCTTTTAATCTCTAAGGTATTTGTTTATGGCTTTACTGCAATTCCTAGATGTTTCCTTATTCACCTCTGATGTTGTGAAAATGATGTTTAAATCATGAGGTAAAGTATCATGTGCTCTCCTTGCTTAATATCATTGGAAATGAAGTTGACAATGTGAAAGTGATGGAGGAATCTGGAGTTTAATAAGCAGGAAAAAAAATGGAAGAATGAACCAAGCATTAAAAATGGATGATGATACTTGAAACAGATTGCATGAGTTGTTCCCCTCTTTGATAGTTATATTCATCTAGCATTATGTCCATCCTGGCTTTTAACACTGTTTCTCCCACTTCCCTTATTTTTAGGGTTGGTCGACGGCCTGTACTGCTCTTCTCTGTCATACTTATTTTGATATTTGGACTGACTGTGGCACTGTCAGTGAATGTGACCATGTTCAGCACACTCAGGTTTTTTGAGGGATTTTGCCTGGCTGGAATCGTCCTCTCCCTTTACGCACTGAGTGAGTATGACTTCATCACCCATCCAATGGTGTCTTCATTAAATTACATTTTTTCCTGTTCTCTGGCTTCCCGCTGAAATCCACAAAGTTCAAATCCACACAGGTCTGAAAAAGCTTTATCTTGAGTTTTATTAAGGTGGTAGAGATTTTGCAGCTGTCATTTCAGGGTGCTACAGAGGTGTCTGTGAAGCTCTTCTGGAGTGCTTTTTAAGAGAGTTGTAAGGTTTTTTTTGTTTGCTGCTTGGTATTTAAACCAAGAAGTCACTCATGTTGTGGGCATGATGTGTAATAGGAGTGGATTTCACCTCTCAGTACTGGGTTCAGTGGACAAGCCCCACTTCTACTGAGTCTAGTGGTGTGTATTTTGGCACTTCTTCAGACATTTCTCTGTTGCTTACAGCAATGGATGCCATGCTCTTGCCTCAGGATTGTAAAGTACAGCAAATGTGTGAGCTGACCCTGAAGTCCTTTTATCAATGATTGTTTTCATGGTTTTGTTGGTTTTGTTTTTCTTATGGGAGGAAAAAGACAACTGAGAGAAACTTAGGGGAAACCTTGTAACAAATGTCTACATGCTCATATCTAGGGTGACTGGTAAAACTGTAGCCAAAACATTTGAAAACTCCTTTCTGAGGCCTTGGCTTTGGAGAGAACATGAGGGGTGCCACCAGCCTAATCTGCATCCCCCTTGCATATGCCCCAGAGAGATCCATCTGCTTGTGCTTCCTTGACCATTTGTAATTAGCAGCTGTACCACACCAACCATAGAAAACACAAAATTTCACCTCTTTTTATTCCGACTCTGGAAAGGTATCACCTAACTTTATCCTGGAAATTGCTCTTAATTTTTTTATTCCTGTTGTAGATGGATTTTGCACAATATCCTTACTCTGCATTGAATGCTTTGTAGTATTAAGATTCACAATATTTGTTTCTATTTTGGTGTGTGTCAAGGGGATAAAATCCTGACTAGAATATAGAAGAGTTCTGTATTGCATTTCATTGTTATAGCTGATAAGGTACCCATAGATTTTTTTTTTAATTTTTTTTTTCTTTTGTCTTGGACACATAATCCGTATTGAGAAGCTTCACCAAAAACCAAAACTACCATTGAAGACATTATACTTCTTTTGGGAATTGCTTTAACCTGTGTGAGTCCTGTACAAGGGGGGCTTCAGCCGTTACCAGTATGGCATTTAGCTAGAAATCAGGCGTGTTGAAATTTTGAAATTTTCCACATTCCAATGCAGCGTGTTAGTTTTTCTTAGTGATATTTCTTATTAATTTATTTTTGTGAGCGTTTTTTTTTTACTTTTAAGTGAGTCATTGCAACCAAAGTTTTTAATGAGGAAATGCCATGTAAGTAGAAGTTTCATTATGAACCTTCCACTTGTCTCTGGTAAATCTTCTAACTGGGGTGCTAAGGGGAGTGGATTTTGCTTATGTTAAATATTTTCATTTAAACAATTAAAAATCTGCCATTGTGGGAAAGGTGTATTCCCTAAAGTTTTAAAGAATGGGAAGAACATAAGTTTTGGGTTTTTTGCTTTGTTGCTGGTCTTGATTTTAACACTTAATTCATTAGTGTTCCTCTTAATTCATGTTTGTTATCTTTCTCCTTTTGCTACAATCTGTAGCATGCCATTGCATTCCTTTTCGGAGTAATCTCATGCTTCATAGTCCCACTTCCCTTTCTCTTAATGGCCTTGCTTTCCCCTGGGAGGTCTGTTGCCCTCGGGGCTGAGCAGAACAATAGGAAGTGGAAAGTTTGATCAGCTAGACACAATCATTAGCCAAAGTTTTCAAAGCTGCTGAGCAGAAGCAAACTGTATAGGCTTGCATTGCCTGCAAAGGTAATTAGCTTGCCACGGGGATCCTTTTACACAGTGTTGAGCTTGCTAGTTGTGCTGGGATTTATGGCCTGCCTAAGGGAAATTGTAAACAACAGTCCTAGCCACTTTGGGAGTGGGAAGAGCACTGACATACCGTCTTTTAAAACAGAGCTGACAAGGTTGAGCTGTAGCCACCATCCAGACTGCATTCTTCTTAATAGCCTACTGCTGTTTTCCCACCTGTCAGCCTAAACTGAAGGTTCAGAATGAGCTCTAGGATGAGCCTTTCCTCTGGGGAGGGCCATCACTGACCCCCATGCCACTCATGCTCCTCTGCAAGCTTTCCTATGTTGCAGTGAGCTAGCATCTTGTGCCCTCCAAGTACAGCCTCTTGCATGGAGATGTTTGGGACTTGTGTAAAGAAACCACTTTTGGATGCTGAATCGTTAAACGGAAGAGTTTTCCTGCAGCTGCAGTAGTTCTGTTAGAAAATGAGTTCTGGATGCAACTTCCTGAGAATCTGCAGGAAGGGACAGGCTTGGTGTAGGTGATGGTGCTTGTTACAGAGAAGGAAGATCTTCCTGGATGCTGCAGGTCGTTGCTCTCCCACTGATCAAATACATCCAGTATTGAAAGTTTTTTGTTGCATGCAGATAAGGAGGTGTGGGCATCTTCTAGATGCTCATTTCTGCCCTGTACCCAACCTTCAGTGGGTACCTGTGCTCCTGTGAAGCTAGTCTACCTCTTGTGTAGTGAGGTACTAGCAAGGTCCTCAGGAAGTTCTTCCCATGAAGCTCCCAATATGCCATGCTTAGAAGTCATTTAATGATGACTAAAGCTGGAGCTGTTTATTGTGATCTGCTTATTGGGTCCCCTGCTATCTTTGCTGAGCAGGTTTCTGCAGAGATGGGCTACCCCTTTTTTGAAGGAGAGAGCTGGAAGTGGAGGCAGAATCTTTTGTCCCAGTGTTTGTGGCTGCATGAAAGTTCAGGGAGGAAGGTCAGAGTAGCCATCCTTCTCCTGCTAGCTCAGCACGCTTGGATGCATGGCACTGTACCCTGCTGCTGAAGACAAGGAAGTTCGAGTTTACCAAAGAGAGTGGAAAGACCTGTGACCAGTCCTGTGAGGAGTTTGCTTTGGCTGAGACTGAAGGGAAGAGGTGTGGAAGCCCTAAGAGGAACACTTGTGCTTAAATGCCTCAGTTAGTGCCTGTGGGTGGGCTGCTATGGCAAGTAAGGTGTGTCACTTCTGCTGCAAATAGCTCTGCTTGCTGGTTGCAACTCATGTGGGACAAAGTACACCCGGCAAATGTGGAAGTCATGGGAGAAAGCAAGTCTGAGTGGTTCAAGGGTGGATAGGGTGTTGCTTCTGTGTCACTTTAGCCTTGCTGGGCATTGCCTCACCCATGACTTGGGGCAGCATTTTCCCACGTGCTTGTGCAGAAGGCCAGATGCTGCAGCTGACTCAGCATGGGTCTCTTTCTTAAAGCTTGTTTTCACCAGTTGGTGTGAGCTGATGCAAGAGGCCTTGTGGCTGCAGGCAAGAGTTCCTCCTTCCTTATCTCTCTCTGTCCCTCCTCTCACGTGCTGCTGCCTAAGCTGTGCTGGTGCAAGAATCTGCCTGAGCCCTCTGCAGGAAAAGCCATCCCCTGGAGATGACCAGTTGTATTCTTGTCAGTGGGACAGTTCCTAGTCTTGTCTCCTCTTCCTCTGCGAGATCTTCTTCTGGGCTTTGCATCCCACGCAGTGCCTGAGCCTGGGGAAAGAGCTGGAGCATGGCCCTGTGCCATGCAGGGACAGTTAAACGGGTGAAAATAAACAATGTTCCCTTCCAGCTGATCATTTCCTATGCAATGTCTGTCTCCTCCCTGGTATCCCTGCTTTTCTCACTCTCTAGAGTCAAAGCTAGTATGATGATATTAATGTAAGTATGGTGGAGGAAGAATCATATCTTTCTGGCAAATGTTCCTGGCAGGTGTAAGTGCTGTGTGCCCTTGCTAATGACTGTAGCTGAGCTCAGGCAGCGCAAGCCATGGCAAGGATTTGCACACAATTGCAGGCTGTTCAGCAGTTTCATGGGTGAGTGAACTAGAGATTATGCTGCAAAATTAGGAAGTCTAGGCTTGAATGAACCAGTAAATAGCTGGAAATAGCATTGCTGGGAGGGAGACTTCTTCTCAGGTTGGAGCTAGAAAGCAGGGGTGCCCCTCTGATATGTAGTAGCAGGATGAGTAGGCACGTTGTTTTCTTTTATGCTGTTAGGAGAGAAAAAAGGGTAGAAACGCTTTTGAAAAGTCATAGGCTGTGTTTCAAAAGCCTGGAGAAGCTTGGTAAAGCTTTCATGCTGGTCGAGATCTCCAGCTGTGATGTATCTTTCTCATCTATAGCTAGGTCAATCTAACCTCCTACTCCTGTAAATTGCAAGGCAGTGATCTGAGAGAGGCTAAACGTGGCTGCTTAAGATTTCTATTTTTTTAAAAAACATGTATCCTGGAAAGATAATGTGGCATGCTAGAAAGCTTGCTGTGGGATGAAGAATGGGCGAATGCATGGAACATGGCCCTGTTCCTCTGGGTGTCCTCCGATATATCGGAAGGGAGAACAAGAAACAATGGATGTAAATTGGAAGGGGGTAGATTTAGACTTGACATAAGAAAGAAATTCTTTACAGTGAGGGTTGTGGGGCACTGGAACAGGTTGCCCAGAGAGGTTGTGGATGCCCCCTCTCTGGAGGTGTTCAAGACCAGGCTGGACAAGGCACTGAGCAGCCTGATCTAGTGGGAGGTGTCTCTGCCTATGGCAGGGGGGTTGGAACTCGATGATCTTTAAGGTCCCTTCCAACCCAAACTATTCTAAGATTCTATGTTGTTTCCAGTCAGGTATCAATCTAATGGGTGAGATTTATTTTACCCCTTCCCTCTCACTTTTTTCTCCCTCCCTCCTGGAAGTGTATAGTCTCAGATCATGGAGCATCTCAAGTCTGCAATTTCCTCTTTCCTTGCAGTTTGAACATTCTAAGCAATTCAATTGTTCGATTTATTCTCTATTTTCCTCTCCTGGCTCCTCAGCAGCAAGCTAAACAAGGCAGGTGAAACACTGGAAACTACAGGCTCTAAAGTTATTCTGTGTAATCTGAACCTATTGAATATATAACTCTGCAACACATTCCCAAATCAGATGGTGTGGAAAACATCTGACTACTTTCCAGTGCATTGACATGTGCTTTAAGCTCTGCAGTAACGTGTGCAGTTCCCTCTTGCTGACAGGTCTGTGATATGATCAAGGTTGTTAAGCCACCTACCTTCTGTTTATGTAACCAGCCTTCACTTGCTCTGAGTCACTTGCCACAGATCTGAGGGGAGCAATCACGGAGGAATCCACTGAATGGAAATCTTACTGAGTCACCCTAAAGTGACCATTAATTGGTAAACGATAAAGCTTTGCTTTAAAGAGCAGCCATGGGCTTTCCTAACATTGAGAGGAGGAGGTGCAAGTTTCTGAAAACAGCAGCTCTTTATTTTTAATAGCTTCGTGAAAGAACTCTTAAAAGAAGTAGCATGAAGTAGAAGCATTCCAGCTGCTCAAAAAAAAAAAAAAAAGTCTGTGCTTGCCTTTTAACAAATGCCTGGGGGCTCAATTTGTGCAAGAGTGGAAAAGGTTATTGGAATTACGCTACTCTCCTTATAAGTATAAATCTTCCTTGCTCTTCATTGCTTCTTTCAGTACAATCAAATTACGACTCCTCGTCTGCTCTTTTCACCAGCTAATTCAAGCCTTCCCACTATGCCCTCCCAGTCCAGTGCCTGAGCTTCAGCTACTCATTTTGGCTGGGAAAAGGTTATGTACTTCACAGTTATGGGGGTTTGAAAGTGCATCAATATTGCAGCATTGATGTCTGATACTGATGCAGATATATGGCTAATTCCATACTTTTTCCCTAGTTGCTTCTTCCAGTGAGGCACAGGTAAACACACATTTTCTCTTGTCTTCTTGTGTTAACTTTATTCTGCAAAAGGAAGCACACATAGATCTATAAATCACTTACAAATGAATGGTGTTTTACTTCCTTTTCCTGCCTGTCCCAACGGGTTAAGTTGTTGGGAAAATGCAAGCCAAGTTATCATGGCAGCAGGATGTGCATAGGTGGACCACCATGTGCATATGAGGAAGGTGGATTTCGAAATCATCTGTAATAATTTGAATATTCAAGTTCAGCAACCAATGTCAGCACACAAATTCACATAAATATTTATATGCCTTTCAAGAGGAACCATAACTTAACAAGGCCAGCCAAATTTCCATCCCCAATCATGCAGACATGACTCCTATTTTCTCACTTACAGATAACATAACCCTGCAGAATTTTTACTAGATCGAGTTAATTAAATTTCACTCAGAGCATGAAATGTGCAGGCAGCACTCGCTGCAGTATTTGTATGATTGTGTATTATTTAGTGAGATATAAAAATTTCACTTTTGTTTTAATTCTTCATTTTATTTGTTGCCAATTCACAGAATTTAATCACACATGCCGTACCAGTGCTCATATGACTCCTTTTTTTTCTGCTTTAAAGAAAGCTGCTCAATGTTGCATTGTGGATGAATTTCTTTATAAGCCATATGCTGCAGTTACTTGAGGGACCGAAAAGTATTAGCTGTGTTTTTGTCTTTGGGAACATCTGGTCCCTCAAATCTATTGTACATACACTTATGTAGTTTTTAGAGATAAGCTGAGATGTAAGTGCTTGTTAGTATCTTCAAAACTTGTTTGCTCACATTCTTTGAATTCTGATTATGGTATGAATTGTGAGAGAAGAAATCGGTTTAATCAAGTCTAATGAATGATGTGCAATCGGGACTCCAGTGTTGCATATTTGAGGCAGTTTTGTGTATATTGATCATAAACCAGGTATTGACTTAGAGAAAAAAGGTTGAAGGAGGCTCAGTGACATAGAAATCTGGCTGTTCTTTGAATACTGTCTGTGCTGAACTGTGGGAGGGAGCACGGTTCAGTATCCACATAATAAGGCCTGGATCCATGACCTGTGCTTCCAGTTCCTGGGTGTCTCAGCATCTCTATTCAGGTATTCTTGTGGCTTCTCCTTTCAGCTTTCTGTCCTGTTCCTGTGGCAAGGACCACAATCTTGTAGAGCAAATAATTAGCTCATACACCAATGCCTCAGTCCTCTCCCACAGAGTCAGGCATTTAAGTGCAAATACATCTCCATCGGTGATTTACCTCACATATTCAGTAGATTAGGTTAAGGACATGCATTTCATTCTGCTGTTGTTTATTCTCTGAGGAGAATAATCTCTGGCAGGAGCAGCAGGGGAGCAAAGTGTTTACACATGCCTTGGCCAGCTAGGGACCTGAGGAGGTGCCTTGGTGCAATGGAAGAGGGCAAGCTCTGCTGGAGTGCTCTGCACTGTAATTAATAATTCTGTTAAAAATGCAGACTTGCAAGGCCTGTGTGCCCCAGTACTAGGACAAAGGTAGGTTACTTTATGTACCATCTGTTGTCATAACACTTAAGACTGATTCTCTGGTGAAATGAGGAAGGTGTTATCTCTATATAACGTTCTGTTCAGTAGATATTCAAGCACATGGACCAGTGATCATTGTCTGAAAGAAATAAATGAGTTCTTGGGGTGTTCTGCTTGATGTAAAACGACTGTCCAGAAGGAGCAAGGGGCAGCTCTGTCATCTCCTCTTTAAAGGCTGTCTCAAATTCCTGAGTTGCTTCCACCCTGATGTCAGTCCTGTACTGGTGAGCAGTGTAGCTGTCTTTGGGGATACAGAGCTGTTCTCCATGGCTCTACAGCTTTATAAAATAAGTCAGAGGAAAGAAAAGTAGCAAAAAACATACAGGAAGTAGAATCAATAATGTAGTGAGGCAAAAAGCAATATAAGGGAAGAGATGTTTTTCTTATTATAGCAAACAAAAATGGATTAGAGGCAGGGAGGGAAAAGCAAGAAGAACTTGAAAAGATTGTATAATGGTAGAAGCAGCTTATGTGGGGAAATTGCAACCAGCATTCCTGATAAAATCTCTTTTTTTTTTCCTTTCATTTATAGCTTTGACTTTGAAAAGGGGGTTTTGTCTAGAACTTGACTGACTTGTTTTTCAAGGCACAAAACCACATCTGTGTTTCTAGAAAGCTTGAAGAAAATTAATTAAAGAGCTTTTGAATTATAGATCCATTAAAAATGACTGTGCTTTGAAAGTTAAAAAATAAATAAAGCTGTCAGTGTTAGTCACCTACTGCAAAAAAATGGTAGAGAAACCAATTACTGCACTCCAGTGCTTTGGAATTTGGGTAAGAGAAGCTTTGATTGTATGAACCTTGACTGTATGCATATGAGTCTCTTCAGATGTCAAGTATGAGTTTTAGGGCTGTGAATATAATTGAAGTGTTGTCCCAGCCTGATGTTTGTTTTTTTTAAGTATCTGTGCTAAGTCTGTAAAAAAAAAATATATGTATAGGCCAGTGTATCTTGTAAACTCCAAGCCTGACAGATCTGATTTTTTCAGGAGACAGACTTCACCCTTCTTGTCTTTGTGTTGCACTTCAATAAAATGCAGCTGCCTTTCTTCCCTGACTTTTTTCTTAAAACTGTTCTTTAGGTGAAGGTAGGTGTTTTGCATGGGCCTAGGCTGAGGCAAAGCAGAGAGCAAAAGGAGCCATTGTATCAACTAAAGAAGGAAAATAAAATAATATATATAATATATACAACATCTGTCTCTTCTCTTTTGCTGCTGATAAAAGGCCTGTGGCATATTTTTCTAAAAGAAGAAATCTGCTCCTGTCCAATGGAGAATAATAGTAGCAATTAAAGATTTTTTTAAAAATTTTTTTTGTATCCTTGTTATTTTGAAAACAAAAACGCTACCAGACAAAGCAGGCACTGTGTCATGTTAGCTTGCATGATTCTGAGTCGTGCTGCTGTCTTGATGCTGTACTTTGATGGGATCCTGGCTAGGAGCTGTAATGCCTTATAGGACTTGCACTGGAGATATTACACCTTTGCATATGGCTTCTGTTGTAATTAAGAAATGCTTATTTACTCATAGTCTCTTTTCCCTGCTTCAGGCTGCTGATGCAAGTTCTACTTGCCCAGTGTGTCGCTCTGCTCATAGCAGTGCAAGTGAAATACCCGATGGAAGTGGACTTCTTTGAGAAATAACCTGCTTGCCCATCCAAGCAGCAGAGGTCATTGCATTTATGTGCATGTACAAAAAAAAAAAAGAAAATTCTTTCTGCTCTGATTGCTAAATGACGGTGCAGCCTTTTTACCGTGCAGGAGAATCTGACAGCAGCCCCAGTCTAGCTTAACCTGACCCAGCTCTCTCCATCCTTCCCTGGCTGGTGCTCTCACCTACTGCTGGTCCCACAGTGAACCAATTCAAGGATATAAACTAGCACAAGATTGATTTTGTTGTTTGTTTTGTTTGCTTCAAGTCAGTTTTCTCATGATCTCCTTCCCCACAAAATCTGTCTTCAGGGTCAGATGAGTGTGGACAGATAAAGGTGAAAAGCAGGAACAGGTCATCAGGGAGTCAAGGAGAGAGGAGAGACTGCAAGAGCCACGAAGCTGATTGGACTTGCCACGGTGCCCTGCTACAGATGCATTTTAAGAGGCTTGTGGCTTGCTTGTAGTGCAGATAAATCAATTCTTTCTGGCTTATTGCAGCAACCTTAGGTCAGTTAATTCTCTCGGTAAAAACAGAAGAGACTGTTTCAAGTCACTGCAAAGCCTGTTTTTATTCAGTGAAGGTCATTCTCAACTCCAGGATTTAAAACTTCTTTCTTGCAGGCTTTTTAAAGATTAGACGGTGTTTAATTGTGTCTTGACAGTGACAGCAGGTCTAGTATGTTTAGAAACATATAGAAACATATGTCTTGGACAGGTTGATGTTTCCTCCCTGGATAGCTGTCTTTGTTTTAAGCAGTAGCAGATGGAAGTCCTTCCACCACTTCTAGACACTGACTAGCTTGTCTTGGAGAAGAGTGGATAAACTTGCAGTAGAGAAGGATATTCTTAAAAGTAATTTATACAGATCTGCATGGCTTCAACTTCATTTACTTTAGCTTTTGGAGTGAGAAAACTGGCTTTGGATTTATTTAAAACTTTTGAAGCTCAGCTGGAGAACCAGATATGATCAGGTCTTGGATATGAGATTTCCATTTTCCTGAATGGCTTCTCTTAGCAACATCCAAATTAGTGAATAAATAGAAGCCTCCAGCCTGCTACTGACAACAAATAAACTGTGATTCAGAGTAAAACATTTTGATCAGGGATTTGACAGTTCTAAACCTTCAGTAGCAGAAATGTAGGCCATCAAGCTGATATTATAGCACTGGACAGACTTAGTTTCTTTGTAAAGGTCATTTTGTTTCTGTCCTATGAGTTTTATTTCAGTGAATAATATCCTTCATGGAGACTAGATTTTGGTTTTTTTAAAGGAATAATGCTTTTTCTTTGGAAAAGGCATCTTTGAGAAAGGTATACTGTTACACTTGTTATATTAAGGGTATTGAATAAGATTCACAAGACTAATGAAAACAAATTTGTCCTGATGATTCTGAATTGGGAATATTGATCTGCAAAGTATTACATGCAATTCTAATTTCAAATAAAAGAATTTTAGGGACTTAAATTTTAAGATGTTACCATTACAGGGCTAAATGCCAAACCAAACAATCTCTTTGGGATTTTTCATACTGCACTGCAATTAAGACTTGTATAATGTGTAACTAGTAGGAAAGAGGGCTGTTGTGATGCAACCATGAGACAGGCGCTCAGTGTAAAATGCGTTAGATTTTATTTCACTTAAAACCTAGGTATAAAATTATTCTACATCTGAGAAACTTAAGCATGCAAACTGTCTAAACTTTCATTGTCTTTTTGTTCAGTGAACTAGTGTATCATCAGAATTTATCTGTTTTCCTGTTGACTGAGGAGCTCTACAGGTCAGGAATGAGATGTGACTGGTGAAGCCATCCCATGTTTTCTGTAGCTGGAGAGGATGGCTATGGCTTGTTCTCCTCTGCAGACTTATTATTCTGCCTCAGCATAGGAATGTGTTGGGAGGTGCTGTCAGTGTGGTGCAGGTCTGGGCACCAGAAGAGCTGCTGTTTTGGTCCCCAGTACTCTGTTCTCAGAGTGCTGAGGTTTTCCTGTCAGTATTTAAGGAAATACTTGTTTTGTATGGGACCTGTGCTGCAGCTGTGATCCTGGTAAGATACTGAATTTCAGCAATTACTGGATATAGTGTTCCAATTACTGTGGTCACCATGTAGAAGAACTTTTGCAACTGCACCTTAACTCTCAAGGGAGTTAAGGATTCCCTGGAGGAATCATACAGTAGTTCCTGCTGCCAGGAG
Source organism: Turnix velox (assembly GCA_013400935.1). Classification (NCBI taxonomy): domain Eukaryota; kingdom Metazoa; phylum Chordata; class Aves; order Charadriiformes; family Turnicidae; genus Turnix; species Turnix velox. The sequence continues at coordinate 44,066 of VZTY01007821.1, forward strand.
GAGCAGCCCTGCTCACCTGCATCCCTGCCCACAGCCTCTTACTTTCCACTGGCTTTTAACATTTATCTCATTCTCTTCAGTCACTTGATCTAGCCAACAAACTAACAAAAATTGGCTTTCTTTGCAGAGGTGATTTTCTTCTGTTGAAATATCTAATTAGAGAACAAACAGATGCAAATGTCAGAGGTAAATGTCATGGGAGGTGAGAATGCAAGAAGGTGGACATTACTGCTTAGGTGGCAGACTGCATCGTGACCAGTACACTCATGGAACCCAGTCTGAAAATAGCTAAGGTGTGACTTCACCTTATATCCCCTCTCAGAAGTTTCTGCCACATGTTGCCAGCTCCTGAATCTTGCTGATTTAGCTGGTTTCATAGCTGCACTCAAAATCAATTGTTCAAGGTGCCATGCTTAAATCTCAAAAGTACCTCTTGAAATACTAGTCTCATCCCCACCACTACCAATTGCTTTCCTTTATTTTTAAGCAGATCTACCTTAGCATTATTGTGAGCCTGCATCAGCAGTGCAACTGGTGTAGATGAGGGAGCCATAACCTGTAGCATGCTCATTTTGCACTGCATGGTGTGCATTCAAGATGCATTGTATGTGTATGAGTTTGTAATGTACTACAGAGTGCACTTTTGATGGAGTAGAATCAAAAGGGAAGAAAATAGAGCATAATACTGTGAGGAAAAGTGAATTCTTCATGTATAAATTTCTCTACTGGCAGCATGCAAGCTTGTTTGACCTGGCTATGGTCTTTAGAGCCCAGTAAAAGAAGTTTAAGAAATGGCGAGTGAGGAATGGTGTGTGTGTGTGGATTCCAGCTGAATTCATCATCCTTGGAAAGGTCAGAGAGAGGAGGAAGCTCTTCCATTCAACTGTTTTTAGTGGAAAGTCATGGTCTTTTTTCACTTGGAGTTCTGAAATATTAGCAACCAACCAAGATGTTTGAGTTAACGGTGGCAAACAAGTAAAAGGTACGTGATGAAGCACCAAATGGAAAGCATGGCATATTGGGGCATATGACTTAAAGGAGGAAGATATTGCCTAAAAACATATATATATATATACATGTCTTCTTTGGAAACTATATTACGTTGAGATAAAAACTTTCTACAGAAAATGCCTGACTTTTCTGGAATCTCCCTGTGCGGGGGAAACATTTGCAGTTTCATTCTGTGTCAAATTTAATATCTATGTTCTCTGGAGAAAATATAGTGCTTTTGAATGCTATATGTGTTTTACTCCTCATGCCTGGATTCCTAGCTTGTATATTTTCACTGCAGTTTCTTTGTTGCACCATGGGAATCCTCAAGCAACAGGGACAGAGTTAGATGAAAGCAGTTGTCAAAATATTAAAATTTCTCATGGGATAGAAGTTCCCCATCCCACGCAGACACCATATGTAAGCTACTGTTGTCATAGTCTCCTGTGCAATACCTTCATTTCTCTTCCTCTGCATCGAATTCCTGTGGCCAGAAACTGGCTTACAAAAAATGCTGACTGAACACAATCCAGAATGGCCTGAAATATTTGGTGATACTTGTGTGCTGTATGGATGTGAGGCAGAAGATGCAGTTGCTCCTAAAATCTGCAAACATGAGTGTCACGGTATTTATTTGCATCTGTGGAATTCTTTTCCCTCCATTCATTTCAGCTGGGACAACTAAGAATGATAGTCCAAAAACTCTGTTTGGGAAGTCAGAGCCTTTCTTTGAAAGCTCCCAGAAAGCCTGTGAGCTTCAGAGTCAAAGGTTAGGGGTGGAATTTAGTGTTCCAGAGGGAAACAAGTTCCTAAGTTGTTGTAGTTTTCCTTAATTTCTTTGTTTTCTTTTTAGGGGCTTTGAAGCACTTAATCTTTCTGTGTTCTTTATCCCCTAAAGACAGTGTATTGAATAAAAGATTAGCAGATAGAGTTTGCAAACTGTGCGATGGTAAAAATGGTATGAGATCAGATGCTAGATTTACAGGGAGATAACACAGGCTTTTTAATTCTGGCATGATTTTCAATGTTAATATATTGCATGTAATATAGGAGGAGACTTCATTTTTGGGGTATATATGCAATCTCCTAGGCCATCCTAAGAGACAGAAACTCTTTACCGTGGTATCAAGAAGTTTCTCTGTGAACTTGGAGCCTTTAACTAAAATGACATAATTCAGTAGGATCAGCATTAATGCATGGGTAGAATGTCAACTGCTGTTTTGATCACCTAGCATCTGGCAGGACTAAGCACCCCAGTGCTGCTTGTGGTGCTGGGAAAATGGATGGAGAAAGGAGGACACCATGATTTTTGGAATATTTGCTTTCAAAATAACTGAGGAAAATGGGCTGGCACCCTGAAATTTGGTGCAGAGCTGTAGTAAGAGGCAAGAAGCTGTGCAGGGCATGGCTGGTGGGGACACACTCACATGTACCTGCATGAAATAAGAGTGTTTCTCTGTATGATAGCCACAAACTAATGAAATGTGTCTAGAGAGCACTGGGAGGTGTGGGTGGGCTGTGGAGGTGTTATTTTCACCACTGGTTCAGAATTTGTTTGTTATGTTAGCAAAAGATCACATAAATTGGTTGTGTATGCAGACTTTCTGTCATAAAACTGCAATAAAAAGAACAGCAGCAAAATCGAACATCTTAAATTCTCTGGTAATGCAGTTCTTGAATTCCCAGGCTGGAATGTAAAATTGAATTATTTCTTAACTTAGAAAACTTTCTTTTGTTCAAAATAGAAGAGGAAAACATAGTTAAATCTATAACCGTGCTATTGCCTTTGAGTGTCTCAGTATGGAAAAAGATTATGGGATGGAGAGTTGTCAGCAAATCACTTTTGATGGGATGCACAGTGTCCTCACCTGAGCAAAGGCATATAGTGCTCTATGCAGCTCTGAAGAAAAAGACTTGGGTGTGTCAGTTGATGACAAACTCAGCATGAGCCAGCAGTGTGCACTTGCAGCCAAGAAGGCCAACCAAATCCTGGGTTGAATCGAGAGGAGAGTGACAGACCTCCAGAGAGGGGATTTTGCC
>VZTY01007821.1:47428-98306 GCA_013400935.1 Turnix velox
CTGCCTATAGCAGGGGGGTTGGAACTCGATGATCTTTAAGGTCCCTTCCAACCCAAACTATTCTATGATTCTATGTTGTTTCCAGTCAGGTATCAATCTAATGGGTGAGATTTATTTTACCCCTCCCCCCTCACTTTTTTCTCCCTCCCTCCTGGAAGTGTATAGGCTCAGATCATGGAGCATCTCAAGTCTGCAATTTCCTCTTTCCTTGCAGTTTGAACATTCTAAGCAATTCAATTGTTCGATTTATTCTCTATTTTCCTCTCCTGGCTCCTCAGCAGCAAGCTAAACAAGGCAGGTGAAACACTGGAAACTACAGGCTCTAAAGTTATTCTGTGTAATCTGAACCTATTGTTTGTGTGGATACAGGCCTGGGCTGAATTCTCCCTTCTCACACCAGTATGATCTCCCCCTGAAATGTCCTCCACTCCAGCATTCACCATTTCTTCCTGAAGCATGGAGGATGCTGGTGGCAGCTGGCATTAGTATTGCTCAGTGTTTTGATTTCTTGACACAGGCTCTTAATGAAACACCTGATGAGTCAGTGCTAACCAATCTCAGTTAGGTGTGTGGCTGTCACCTCCCTGGAGACCAGGAAGAAGTTCTGTCTGTATCTTGATGATGTTGTGAACTGAAGAGATACCATTTACGTGCATCTACAGCTTCTTTCTTAATGGAATTTTATAATTCAGTACCTGTAGGGAGAGCAAATTGGAAGTGAAACTGGCACATACAGGAAACTTGGGTGTCCCCTGCCCCCTCAGGCAGCCCTTTTGCATAAAAGGGATACTTTAAAGATGCATATTGAAATTGATTTCATCTTTTTGCCCCATTAAACAAGCAATTGGTTTTCAACAGCAGTTCACAGATGAATCTGAATCAAAGCAAGCTGATTAACTGGAGGGCAGCCAGCTTGGCAATCGTTTGTCATCTCCTGTTTAATACTTGTGGTGTGTGGTGATACACATGTCAGACACTAAAAACTTTTCTCCTCTAGAGACAAAACAGTAAATTAATCTATTGAGAAATTGCTAAGATTCCAACCTCCATACCAACTTTTTCATTTAAACAAGTTAAATACTGCTGGCTGGAATTGCTCAACCCAATGATGAACAGTTGACACTGAAAGACTTTATTTTGAAGAGGTTTTTTGCATTTTGATTCAATAAATGGGTGGTTTGGAGTTCAGTGTGGTTGAATGCATTGAGATGAAAGTTAATTCCTATAATTTAACAACAATTGTTCCTCATACAAAAACAGAATATGTTCTGCTTTTACTCGCAAAACAAGTGTGATGTGGGTATGCATTGGCAATGGACTTTTCCCAAAGTTATGATGCCTTGAGGACACATCTGCCCATCCCTGTTCTCAGTATCTGAGTTTGGGGTATTTAGTGACTAACCTCACTTCAGAAGTATCTGTTCAAACTGACAACTGTTATCTTTAATCACCTTGTATTTTTCATCGTAACAGGAAAAATACATGTATCAAAAAGCTCTTACTCATTGTGATGATCCCTGTTTTGATTTGTTGGTAAGCCAGTGTACTCCAGTCTTTTGGAGGCTGAGAATGGTGGAAGGCAGGAAGAAGCTTCTACTAATGTGTACCAGGACTTTCTAATTCGCTTCATTCTTACAAGGAGAAGTTAATGAAAATAGTTTAAATGGCTGTATTGCTACCTGGGGGGGGGGAGGAGAGAGTGAATCTACAGATTAAAGTACGAGGTTATTGGAGCACTTACCTACCTATAATAAAGGTATATGACTATTGCTGCTGCTTTAATAATTAATCTGCCCTTTGGAAGCTTCAAGCTTTTTGTCTAGGATTAATGTGCTCTTAACATTCTCATGTCTACCACCTTGCCCTGAAAGCAAGAATCTGCTGTGGGGGGCTTGTTCCATTTTTGACTACCTGTTCATATATCTTCATAGAAAGCATTTTTAATCCCTCTCAGCTGCCAAGTTCAGACATAAAATCTCCAATTCTCTTCTGCAGATCTCTTTTATATTACCTTGGAGGGCTGGTCCATTAACAACTAGCAATAGTAAATGGCAGCTTTGTCTAAACCAGAGAAATTAAAGAAGATGTGCTTGGTTGAAAGGGCTGTTGTGTGCCTGGTTTTGGCTAGAAGTGGAAAAGCACTCACTCTTAGCAAACAGAACTTGCTGCCTAGAGGATGAGCTTGTTCCCCTGTGTGAAAGGGGAGTTAAACTCTATTCAGGGCCTTCCTGTGCTTTTTTTGAGTGAGATCTCATGTGGTGAGGTGTCATTTGGATCTGTCAGCAGGTGCTGCAGGTTGTTGGTATGTGTGATGTGTTTTTCCTTTTCAGTCTTGTTGGTGTAGAAAGGTTTTGAATCAGCATGTAATGTCTGACACAATGATAGCAGTATGAAGCGGGATGTGTGGCTGCTTCTGCTTGTTTCCCAAGTTCCCCTTTGGTTTCCTGATGCTTGCTGAAGTGAGCTCTTGCTTTTTTTCAGGTGGGAAAATCAGTGTGGTGTTCTATGCTTTACCCTGTTCACCCTTCTGCTTTCCTATAAATGCCTACTGTGGGTTGTATGTTGTGTAATCTGGTACTGGGAGGCTAGGTGAGAAGTGCAGGGCGGCAGAGGCAACACACTCATGTCTCAAAGTAGCTTTTGTGCCTCCAAGATGGAAGTGTCTTTCTCAAGGCAATTGCTTTGGGACAACCAATTAAGGCAAGCCCTTGTAACTATGGCTAGAATGATAGGACAGGCTTCATGAGAGGATGGAATCACCAGGAGGAATGAAAATAGGAGCTGCTGAAGTTGTACATGTATGTTGGTGAGAGGGAAGCACAAGTACTAGATAGAAGTAATAAAAAGTTTCTGATTCAATAATTTCTTCTTGAAACCCAAGGAGCGGATTGAGAGAGAGAAAGAGAAAGGTGGAGGGCTCTGCTTTCTAGCAAGATTTATTTACAGCTAGTACATTGAGTGACTCAGAGGCTGATATAAGCCCTTTGAATCAATCTCCTCCCTTTATGTAATTTTCCCTCTTATGCACAGCTTAAATTCTGTCTCCTCAATTCTGCCAATGACATCTAGACAAACTTTTCCATGGTGGGTTGTGGGGCTTTTTTCTGGTTTGTAGCAGCCCACATGATATTGACCTTCATGGCTGAAACCATGTTTTAACTCGTGTTTCCAACTACTGTAGATAATATTGAACTATTTTTAATTCAGTCAAAGCATCTTTCAGAATCTCTAAACAAGGTTGTAGAGATTGTCAAGAGGTAATACAACAGCTCAGTTGAATGACTACTGCACAGCCCCACTGGTGGAAGAGAATTTCTTTCTGAGTCAGCAAAGTAAATGGGTTAAAACCAGGTCTGTACTTTGTTCCCTGTGATGTTGTTTGTAACTACATATGTGGTGAGTACTGGGTAAAACCAAGGGCTCATAGAAAAAAGTATTGTTTTTCAATCTGGTACTTTTTTTTGGTAATTTCTGGCAGTTTGCAGAACAACTTCCACCAATAAGGCAAGGATGCCCTATCAGAACAAAGTATGCCATTCCCATGGTGATCATAGATATATAAGGCTTTTCAGTATATTTTAATTTTGTTTGAACACATGAATTTATAGGATTGCTGAATTTAGCTTGGACTGCTGTTGTCTACTGTACTACTGTCACTAGCTATAACACTTCAAATTATCAGAAATACTGCTTTTTTATTTATGTAAAGGCATGTGAATTTTACTTGAGGACCAATACTAATTTCATTCTCTAAAATTTAGCTTCTTGTAAGGGATAGTTATATAAAATCAAAACTCTAGTCACTCATAGTTTAATTGTGTTAGTGATGTGGAGAACTGAGTTGGATAGTGCTCTCAAGTACACTTTACAGGAGCTGAAGAAGATGACTTAGTGCCAGGATTATACAGGGATTCTCTTAGGAACTCAGTTGTGTGTACAGCAGACTACCATGCACAGATCCACGACAGGTTAGTTTTGGGACACATGCCCTTATACCATCCTGACTCCAGCCCATCTGCATTGTTGAGCTAATAGCTTCCTCTCTTTCTTCCCTTCACGCTAGAGAGAGTCAAGTTACCTGTTCTCCCTGGCTTCTCCACAACTGACTATTGTCGGTAATTACTATTTGAGCTGTTCTGGGCTTATAGCTATTTATTTGTCTTGGAAACTGGCCAGTGTTTTTCATGGGATTATTTCTCTTTAGTAAAGTTGTTATAATCATGATGGTTTAGGCAAAGCAATGTAACTATTGGTTTTGGGGCACTGAAGGCGAATTCAGAACACAGAAACCTTGATTTACATCCCAGAAGTGTGCACTGCTCTATGCATTGGAGATGGTAAGTGCTGTCTCTTGCTTATATGCACTTGAATTTTCAAGGAAGGCAAAACACCAAGGACTTCTGTTCGTAGACATCAGTGCTATGTCGTGATAACAGAGCATCTTTTAGGAGATGATCTTACTACTTTCTGGTTGACTGCCAGCGGAACAAAGCAAGTTTTGCAAGTGAAGGGCAAAATTAGCATAGAAAGAGGACCCTTATCGGTCTGGAAAGGCAAACTTATGGACACAGGATAGCATTCTGTTAGTAAGAGAATGGACAGATCTAATTAGGCAGGTCTTAGGGGACAATGTCTGTTTCTCTACTCACTGCGGGGTGCCACGGGTGCATGTGGCAAACTTTGTTTCTTCTGAGGCAATAGTTTTGCTTATTCAGGGCTAAAGAAAGCCAGGAAGCCAAGCTAATTTAGTATGAGTTTCACCTATGAGGTTTCTGGTGCTTTTTTCCATAGCAAAAGTTGGCAGAATATGGAAAGGATCCTTGGCGACCTCATAATTTAACAAAATGAGGCTGCTAATTATGTTTAGGAGTGCTGCTTAGATTGTCATAAATATTTCTGCACCGTGTAAGCCCACAGACTTTCTTTTTTAAGAAGAGGAGAATTCAGGGTGTATGTTGCTGCAGTCTCCACAGACTTCACTCCCTGCTTCTATGACTTCTGTGTGGTTTGGTAAATTGCTGCCTTGCCTGCCTTGACAATCAACAATTCCAGGCCAAGGGAGAGTCATAACTGCAGTATCTCACAAATAAGAATTTTAAAATTCACCAGATCGTGGCTTCTCTTGCACCCTAGATGGGTGTGGGAAGGGATGCTGCCCTACAGGTGATGTTTGCCTGTTCCCTGCCCCTAGAGGAGGAGGAGGTTCCATGGTAGGAGAATCTCAGAGCAGGTGGGATCCTGGAGGCTCCCCTTGCTCTGTTTTGACTCTTCACTCTCCCATTCAGAAATGTAGATGAGGCAAAGAAAATGCCATGCATTGTGGTTGTGTATTTTATTCAACGCTGAGAGGAGGCAGCTGGATCCAGGTTTCCTGTTTCTCTCTTCATTTCTCAGCTTTACTACCCCCTCACCCCTCTCCACAGTTTCCTGGCAGCCTTATCCCATGGCATGCTCTTTTTACCCTCTTTCAAGCTGTGCAGTTGCACAAGAGAGCCTTTGTTATAGCTGTAGTGCTGTATCTGTAGGCTGCGAGAAGTATTATGGCAGCTGCCTGTATGTGAGAGGCTGCACTTGGTGACAATTCAGAAGGGAACTGTGTGACTGGCACCCCCTGAACTGAGCAGCAGAACTGTGTGGAGGCTTTGGAGATGAAGGAGGGACCACCGTGTGGAGACACACTGATGGCAACTGCCATGGAATTGTTTCTCCAGACCAACTGCTGTGTGTTCACATAGCATTGAAGTGAGTCTTAGAGTCCTAGGATGTCCGTGAAAGGGAAAAAACTTTTTCAATGTACAGAGGCTAGAGGGGGAAGTGGTGCTGGCTGCATTGTCCGCTTGGAGAAAGAGTACCTCTTCTTGGGGAAGGACTCAGTTACATCTACAAGGTCCTTTCCTTCACTGCATGGATCCCAGAATGTGCTGTGTCCCACTAATAGCCTTTATCTGTATGACTATGGCCCAACATTCCCATTACACCAAAAGTCATTGAGAAGAACTGGGGAGGGTGCCAGCACACCTAGAAAATCTGTTTTAAGTCAGCATGTTGATGCCGTGCTGCAAGTGCATCTTGTTCAAAGGCTGTACTAAATATAAATTGGTCTTGGAAGATGAGGATAAAAATATCTTCAGTTGGCTTGTCTCAGTAAACAACCTGTGATGCTATTTGGAAGCATGGCACAGTTTTCATGTTGCAGGGAAAGTCCGTGCTGAGTGTGAATGACTTCAGCAGTCTTGATGCAAAGCTCCCTCATGGTCAGGCTGAGAAATAGAGTAGGAAATGTTTTTGAGATTCCATTCCATGCAGTTCTAGGAGAGATCTGAGTTTGCCATAGTATTGGGAGAGGATTTTTATTATACCAAACATATGCTACAATAGTACCTTTTTTTTTAGTACCTTTTTTTTTTTTGAAGCACCTTCTCTATCCTGACTTGTATGAATTGGAGTGGAATCTTTCCTGTGCATTGCAGGAGAGGATTTGCCTATGTGTGTACAAGAAATCAACTGCTTAGCTGCTAAATCAAATGACAGCATGTACTGTCACTTGCCAAGTAACATGTCCTACTGGGAAAGGGTATAAGAGGCAAGAGGGAGATCTGAGTGCCAGTGATAGATGTGCAAGGAGCACCTATAAGCTGATCGAATGAGAAGGATGCTGGGTAAAAGCTGACAGAGAGACAGCTGTCCTCACTGACGGCTGGAAGTTGCTGTAACACTGGCAGGGGGACACCAATAGTGTGGTCCAGCAGCTTCTTTAGGCCAGCTGAGATCCTAGTAGACCTTCTGCTTTGCTTCCTGTGGAGCTGAACTCCCTCGGGAACCTCCTCAACATTCCTGCTTGTACATTGTGCAAACTCTCTCATGCATGATGGGCATTTGGGAAGCTGAATAATGCAAGCGTGCCTTTTACTGAGGCAAAAGCACTTGTCCTTCTTATTCTTCAGGTCATCTATGACTTAAATCAATATGGTACGATGCATCTTTCCAGTTTCCTCTGGGTAATACTTCTCACTGTAGGTCATGGACTGACTTATGTTCTGAACCTAACTTTTTATCAAACAGGAAAAATATGAAGAAGAGGGAGGAGTGGTCAACACTCTTAAGTGCCTTTCAGTTCAGTACTTTGGTGACAAATAGTTTTGAGGAGAAAATGCCTGTAGTATGCAAAAGGGTTTATAATCTGAACTAAGTTATTCCTCAAAATACTGAAATAAGAGTATGCAAATTCATGAACGTAGCACACCCTGCTGCAGGTTGTAACAAACAAAAATGTAGGTATGATCTTGGGGAAAAGACTGTAAACTCTCAATTAGTTCAGCTCTGTCAGCTGCCTGAGTGCATATCAACACCTTCTGCACAAGGACAATGCCAGGCTTTTGTCAGCTTTGTGCTCATTTTTCAGTAGCTTAAAACAAACAGGGTTTAGTTTGTATTAGCCATAGATAACAATGCCAGTTAAGAGTGTGCCATAAATCTCGAGAATAAGTAACAGCAATAAGAACCTCTTTGCTGTTGTTGTCTTGTAGCTCCCTTACGTTTTCTAATTTGTTTTTCTCCTTGCTGTTTGTCCTGTAAACGCTTAAAGCTAGCTCTATTGTCAGCTTCCTCTGTGTTCCCTTTTTGCATCAGCTCTGTTTTCATCTGTTGACTATATGCATGCTTGAATCTGTCTCCATCAGCATTCTAAGAATAGATGGCTTCCACTTTTTGGTTTTTTTAACTATCTCATGTTTAGCAGTATTTTCTGTAGCTGTTTTAAAAAGAAGTGGGAGTCTTGCTTCTCTTGCATATATTCTCTCTGCATTTCAGAGTAAAGGTAGATGATGTGTTGAGAGCTATAGAATGGTTGAGTGGTGAAGAGGCTGGTTTCTTCTTTGTTTTAGTCATTCTTAATGCTGTTGTGGAAAGGCTGGGTTGGAAAGTTGTTTTGCAAGGTCTTACAAGTTTGGGTTTGGTTTATTTTTTTTTAATGCTGTTAAATCTGTTATCTCTGTCTGTCACTAGTAGTGCTTCAGGCAATGTCTTTCACTTCATGAACCAGAAGATTTTATCTTGTCTTAACCTTGATGACAAGCTCAGGTGTGGCTTAACTCTGGAAACTGCTATAGCTTGAATAGAAGTCAGTTTGCATTCAGGACAATAGTTAATATGCTTGAATTTGGTCAGCTTGTGAGGAGGATTTAATAATTTCTTGTAATTAAGATGCATTTTTGTGCCTCTCTCTCCCCCTTGCCCTTTTTCTCTCCCTTATATATTAAATAATAATAATGATTGTGTGGGTGGGAATTCACAGAGCTAAAAATGGAATTAACTAGGAATGACCCAGGTAACTTCTGCCATTCTGCATGTATATATAGCTCCTAGACAGCCACAACAAAGAAGATGCTGCTAGTTACTTCACAAGTAACTTTGACAAGGGGATGAATAGAAAAACGTATGTGATTATTTTTGGAAGATCATCTGAGCAAAACCTCTAAATTTAGAAGTTGCTTGATCTGTTTTTAAAAAATTATCAAGGAGTCTTTCACGGCAACTTAAAGAAGAGAGGAAACTTTTCATTGAAGAATCAAAATCGGTTTCAGTCATAAATAAAATCTGAAAAAAATGGACAGGCATTTCTATTAGATATGCCTGGAAGGGGTGGGGAAGTTGCTGGAGAAGTTTCTTCCCGAGAAGTTGTTCAGTGTGCTCTTGGCACTGATATCTCATGGGGTAGAGCTCATGCGAAGAAATATCAGGAAAAAAAAAGATATACAGAAAGCTGCAAAATGTGCTGATTCAGAGGATAAGAAGCTTTTATGTGGACCATTCAGGTAGTGATAGAATTTTAGGCTTCCTTCATTTTTGATGAATTCAGGTAGTGATAGTATTTTGGGCTTCCTTCATTTTTGATGAATTCATTTATATTCAGTCATGCTTCTTGGCAATATCTTCCTTTCCAGGAAGGAAAGTCTGATTCTCAACCTGAGAAATACCTGTGGAGGAGGGAGAACAGGGGAATGGATATAGGGATGCAAATAAAATGTGAATGACTTTTTGCAAAGAGGAAGATTATTATAACGTGGAAGCCACGGGTCATCATTACAGCCTGGGAGATGCTGTTTAGATCTTATGTGAAATTGGGAAGCTAAGCACATATTTATTTCCCCAAAATGATTAGGGATGGAGTTGACCCTACATACTTCAGCTGGAGAAAAATTTTATCTTATGTGCCAGACACAGTAAAGAGCTAAATGACTATCATTGGCATAATCTGTTGCCGCAGCTCTGGAAAGCTCTGGTTTTGCTAATATGACTTTCTATTTGTATCATATAGGCAACTTTCTAGTTCTTCTGCATTTTCAAATAACCTTGTGTCTTGAAACAATGCTGTAGTTTGTCAATCTAGACTGGTCCATTGCTTGTAGTCTTTCAAATTGTAAGAGTGAGTCTATATTTAGCTCTCTTCACCATCTGCTGAGTTGAGGCTCTTCCTTGTCCAATATATTTTATTTGTTCGTAGTTAATGTCCCAGCTAATTTGTCAGGGCTCTGGTTTTATGTCACTTTTAGATCTGCAGAGGGTTCCATTACTTTTCACGTGTCCAAAAGGAATGCATGAAAGAGAGGGGTCTGCATCCAGCAGGATCAGAGCCCTTTGTGCACTCAGGGCTGTAGCACAATGACTTTTGAAGTGGTGTGCTTTCTGTAAGGATCACAGTTGTTTATATCTTCTTCTTGTTAAGGGGATGATGTTCTCAATTGCAGCATTATTCAGATTTTTTAAAAGGCTAGAATCAGAGGTGGTGACCAAAATATATTAGTTCTGCTTAACTTTTTACCTGCTCTTTAAGCTTGTTCCATGCTCCCTTTGTTAAAACTGGGAAGGGCTTCTTGAGAGAAGAATGTGTTGTGTCTCCTCAAATCTGAAGCCTTTCTATAAACTACTTTGTTTTCTTATGGACTGCCATTCAGAAAATAAGTATGCTTTACTTTTTCTTTGCTTCCTCTCCCCACCGTCCCCCTTTCTTCAGCTCAAGATGTGACCCAAGACTATGTGAAAAATTAAGCACCTCTGTCCCTGTCATTTTAAAATTTACATTGTTATTACACTGCAGTTCACATACTGGCCTGCAAGCTATGGTCCAAATTGATACAAGTAATGAACTTCCACACTCTCAGCAGCTCGAGTGCTCTTTGGCAAACATGCAAGCCATCTTAAGTAACTCGATGCAAATTGGCAGATTGCTTCATCTAGAGGCAGAGGTGAACAAAAGCTGCAATTGCATCATGATCAGGGTGAGATTCCCTGACTGATGGGATTTTTTTATATACGGAGAGAACAAGCAGCTCTGGATCATGACTAAGAGGCAGCAGCAAAACTGTGATTCTCATGTCTATTTGATTGGAAATTAGAAGAAAATCCTTTTAAAAATAATTTTTAAAATTAGAAACACCCACCAAACCCCTCACCCTACTGTGTGTGAGGAGTGGGTTGGCCATGGGTTTGTGGGGTTTGCTTGGAGGTTGGGATATGTTTATCTCTCTGTTTATTGACACAGAGTTGGCATAGTGAAAAACTGCCATCTTGCATACTGAGTTACACAAGCCACTTTATCCCGATTCTTTTTTCTTTCACTTAATTTCCCCTGCCTCTTTTATTAGTAATCATCATGTTCCTGTGAGGAGAGACGTGACATATTGTAATATGTGAAGTAAAAGCAACAGCAATGAAATCAGATGATTGACATTAGGGGGGAGTGCAAGGAAGAGAGCTTGCTTGGCTGCCAACTTGACAAAGCATTCATTGGGTTTTTTTTTCTGTTTTACTTGGTTTTAATTTTGATCTCTTTGTTAGGCTCTATCTCCAGATGAAGCATTCATTATTTACGTAAAGTCAGTTCCTTTATTTCTTCAAGGCAAATGCTTATAGGCACTTGTATAAGTAGAAGAACTGACAAGATTGATGCAGCAAGACAGGTATTGGACTGGATTTGCCATGTCCTGTACCTTCTCCATACTCTTCTGGGCTTTGTCCCACAGAACCATTGTTGCAAAGAGCAGTACTTCTTGAGTGTTATTTTAAGGTGCTGAAATGAAACTGGGTTTACTAGTTTATCTGCACCACTACGCTTTTGGAAAGAATAAGGAGAATATTTTGATTAGTTTTCATTTTGTCCTGTGCCAGGCTGAACTAGTCATCTTGTGACTGTATTGAATGAAGCCTGCAAAACCAGAGGGGAAAAAATTTCTTCCTGGTGGTGTTTGCAGTGCTAAGAGTGTTGAGCAAATATGCTTGCAAGGATTCAGCAGAGTTTATAAGTACTAAGTATAATGGTTATTTTTTCAGGCACTAAGTACTGCATAATTGAAACTTTGTTGTTGAACCAATTTATATATCCTTCTCAAAAGCAGGGGTCGAGCTTTCTTGGCTCAGGCAAACATTTAACACTTCTTTTTTATTTAATCCAAACAATCTTTCCTGCTGGCAGCCAAATTGCCCATGTCATTTCATACTTTGTGCTGCCAACACATTCTCCCTTCTCAGTAGTACTTGTTATCTCATTGTGCCTACTAATGGCATAATTTTTTCTGGAATATTAAACCAACATAATCTGAAGGAAAAACATTTTTCATTTTGAGTTATTGCACATTTTCTGTGTAAAAGATTCTATACACTTATAACCAAACCTGACATTAGAAAAGAAGTAGCTATCTTGGGAATTTGAGGAAATAGTCATGAGCAGCTTATGGTAATAATTAGGTCTGGGTGGACATCAGAGGAGAAGGCCCACCCTTGCTGCACCATGGCTAAGCTGTGGTTATTTTTAATGGGTTGGTAGCTAATTTTGTGAGTTCAGATCTGAACTGAAGGGTTTGGATGTGGTTCTTTCAGGCAAGTTTTGTGGCTTACTCAAATTGGTGACTGTAAATTATTGCTAACCAGAAAGAAGCTGTTTTAAACGTGCAAGCAGGTCTCCTTTGTAAGCCAAGATGGCCAGGGTGCATAGTTTTTAAGGTGTGACTGCTCCCACAAGAGTAACAAAGCATTTCCTTTAGGAATGTTCTCTCCTTGGCTTCATAATTTAAAAGCAGCTCTATAGCTGTTCTGTGACTACATCAGGATGTGACATATCTCATGAGGAAAGCAGCACTATTTGTCTCACTTACATGGTCCTAGCACAGGCTACAGTCAGAAACAGCATTCTGAGTTTCTCAACTTTGCCTTGAATTTTCTGTGTCTGCAAGCCAAGGTGCTTGTCATTCCATGTAACTGATTTTTTTTCAAAGCTTGTTTTCCTATGAAAATTGGGTAATACACCTCATTCAGTCACTGTGTATGAATCTTCCTCCTTGCCCCAGTCCTTCCTTCTTTTCCTTCAGCCCATGTCACTTGCTGACCAGTTTCAGTCTCATAAAAGCAAGCCAAAATGTTCAAGGTCCTTCTCAAGGTTGAGGATGGACCTGGCATAGTTCAGGCTTCAATAGTGATTTTGCTTATCGGCAGTTTATTCTCTCTGTCAAGAGCCTTCCAGACTTGAGGACCAGCCCAGCTGGGGTGGAGAAGACATCTGCTTTCCTTTAGCTCCCAATTTGCAGTGGGGGCTGAACTTATGGACAAGGCAACTTGGGGTGTCCTAAGTACTGTTTGCACAGTGGTGAAATGTGAATATTTGGTTTGACCTCCTTTGTTGTGAGGCTCTCCACCAAAAATGGACTGCAAACCTGGCATGTAGCTAATTGGGCTTTTTATTTGAAGCCAGTTGTTACCAGACTTGAAATCTGGGAAGTCAGAGGAATCAAAGGGGAGGTTCATCTGGAATTGGAGAGGTCATCAAACCTGCAGGGCACATTGGAGTGGCTGCAAGTGTTGTTTCAGAGAGGTACCATCCCAGCAGCTCCAACATGCTTGGCATTTGGCACCTTCAGAGGGTGCTCAGCTTCAACTGAAGGGCAGGGGGAGGAGGAGGTTGCACAGGTTTTAACAGTAGCTAGCAAAACAGGTAAAAGCTCATATGGCATTTAAGCTTTGCTAACCCTTGCCAAGTTTCCACAGGTTTGTAACATTGAGTGCTCTGGTAAACAAGATCTCAGACCCCACCCTCCTCCTGTGTAGGCAGCTGCGGAGGTTTCACTTAAATCCCTGTGTGTGCAGCCATGGCAATGGAAACAGTAATGACTGATCTAATGACTCTGCAAACTAAACTCTTAACTTTCGAGCCTCATTATATGGCTCACAGAGCTGGGAAATACTTGTGCTGTCCCAAAGCTTCCTGGACAGGCTGTTGCCTTCCTGTTCCTGGAGCAGAGGAGTCCACTAAAGGCAGCTGAATAAAAGAAGTAGCACAATCTGGAGATTAGAGGAAGTGGCCTCTCCTTTTAGGTTAAATAAGTAGCTCTGAGGTTGGTATTTATTCCAGCTCAGTTTAGGAAGCTTTTCTCTGAAACCCCTATGAGGCACCAGCTAGGCAGTTGTTCAGTTCTGGAGCCCTCAATGTAAGAAATATATTGAGTGTTGGAGTGGGTCCAGAAGAGGGCCATGAAGATTATTAGAGGGCTGGAGCACCTCCCTTATGAGGACAGAGTAGATTTAGGCTGGAGATAAGAAAGAAATTCTTTACTGATGGGATGGTGAGACACTGGAACAGGTTGCCCAGAGAGGTTGTGGATGCCCCCTCCCTGAAGGTGTTTGAGGCCAGGCTGGATAAGGCATTCAGGAGCCTGGTCTAGTGAGAGGTGTGCCTGCCCATGGCAGGGAGTTTGAGGTTCAAGGTCCCTTCCAACCCAAAGCATTCTGTGATTCATTTGAGGTTTAATGGAAATTTGGTCACTGAAGGAGGTGGAGGTAACCTACTGTCCAAGATGGTTGGTACTTGTTGGTAATGTGCATGCTAGTGTGGCAGCAGAGTTCAGTTAGGGGTGACACAGCAGTCACAACAGGACATTTCTATCATCTGAGCAGAGGCCGTGATCTTCCCAAGCCTTAGAGTTCCCTCACTGTTTCCTGAAGAGAATGAGAGTCTCCTGTGAGTTACGTAGTTTATACTTCATATGTGATTCCTCTCAAACACAGGAGAGCCCTCTCTCCTGTTACTGAAAAGAAGAAGTAAAACTTTGAAGACAGTGTGCTCCCATCAGAACCTGGAGCCCAGTCCCATATTTGGGCTCCCTTTAGGTGCTGTGTTGGTGCCAGAGAAATGACAAGGCGATGTCCTTATCTATACAGTGTTTCTGAGGTGCCACAGCAGCAAGTGGTACGATGAGCTTTACACCTACACGTTGTCATTGACTTCATATACTGCTTGCAACATGCTTAAAGTCTCTCTTTGTTAGGCTGCTTTGGGAACTGTAGGTATTGACTCATGCAAAAGCAAGTCTGCAGCTTTTTTCTGCCTTGCTGCTGTAGGGCTGAGGGTTATCTTGCAAATTAAAATCAAAATACTGTTTGGTAAAGCAGTTTCAGAGCTTGCTGTTGGTAAAGCAGTGTCCAGAGTGGAGACTGCTGCTTCTGTAGAATAAGTCTCTGTATTTTGTAGACAAAAATGTTTGTAGTGTATTCAAACTGATGTGTTTTTAATAAGTGTTACTGAGGAGGACACACTTCAAGCTGCCTGATGGGTAATGTTAGGCAAGCAGAGAAGATGGATGGGAAGACAGAGGAAAACATCTTCCCATCAGTTCACAGACTTGATCACCAAAAGATCTTGTGAGGGAGGACCAGAATTTCTTGAACTTGTTTCAGTTCTATGAAGTTATCTGTCTGCCAACCATGCAGGTCAGGTATTACTGTCTTGCCTTGAACAGTTGTGTCAAAGTCCTGTCCAGCATTGAACCTGGCTCCCTAATGTAAAAGAAATATGAGTCACATGCATTGTTGTTATAATTTCTTTTTTTTAACCTAGCACCAAGACTAAGGCTTCATTGCCTTAATGAAGCAAGATCTAAAGCCTCTCTTGATGTTTTTTAACATAGTTTGTGACAACCATCAACACCTTTGTGCCAGCAAACCTTTCAATTTTTCTAATCAAAGGACTGGCAGTTCAGTTTTAAAATGTAAAATGTTTTGTTCCTATCAGCCAGAAGGACAAGAAGCAGTTGGTGAGAAAAGGGGGAACTGAATGATGCACAGCTGTTCATTTAATATATAGAATTGCAGTGGAATTGTTTGTCTGTGCATGAGGTGTTTCCTTCTGCTGAATCTGAATCCCAGTTTTGGATCTCATCTTGAAGTAATCAAGGTATTTGGTATGGAGAACACTGAGGATTTGACAATAGATTTTACGTTCTTCAGACAGCGAGGCTGAAACTCTAAGGTCAGAACTTAATTACTTGAGATGCTTTTCAAAGGGGAAGTAGATGGTTACTGGCTGATAGTAATTCAAATGTGTTGACTTGTAATTAAATACAGTTTACACATTCGTTTGGCATTTTCCTTGGAGAACTTGATAGATGCAGGCTGAATATGTTAGCTTGCTCCCTGAAGCAGCCATAGGACTCAGCGCACACTTTGCTCAGATCCCTGATTACTAGTTGTTTTTCCCTTGTGGTTTCTGCCATGCTGCCCTTGAAAGGAAAATGGAATTAATAAGTGCCACCATTTTTTAAAGTCTAATTATGAGTGAAATAAAATTTTGCTCAAATGCTCTTCTGTTTGAGCAAAAAAAGATTTACCAAAGCAAGGTTTTTTTCTTGAAAGCTACCCAATGTTGTTAAAGAAAGGAAGTATTGTGGCTTTTTGTTTGTGGTCACCCTGTCCTTCAGGATTTTAGGTATTTTACTAGATAGCATAATGAAGTCCAGAAGAAAAAGAGGAATAAGCTTTCCTCATATTGAAACTTCCACATTCCCACAGCTTGCTCTCAGTGGCAAGTTCAAAGCCCATAGTAATAAGTTAATTTAAGCAAACTCAAATTTGCAAAATACTTTGCCCATTTGGGGAAAAGTATCCTTGTCGAAAGTTCAGTTAAACCTTCTACAGTCTTGGAGCATTGGTCAATGGTTTCTGCATGCTCAGTGTCTGAATTCCCTCTAAGGTTTGACAGTTTGCTTGGACACTGTTTTGAATTAATTTTAATAAAGTTTGGAATTAATTTAATTTACAGTAAATGCAACTGTGGTGTTTCCAGTGTGGAAAAAGGATTTGATGAAAAGGATTTGATTAAGAGATTCAAATAAGTCTAGTTTAATTTCAACTGTAAAAGTGTAGAAAAGTGTGATTTGGGTTTGAAGGGTTCCTCCTCACTCTGTAACCCACCACTTACCCCAGCAGCTCTTACTTTTGCTGTGACCTGGTCTTTATTTTAAGAAAAGCTTAACTGTCATAGCTGAGCCATCCCCAGATGAACAGCGACATTCCTGAATAGGCTTTCTAGAATGATATATAATCCTATATATTGCAATGTAGTATTGGAGTTAAAAACGAAGTAGCAGGGGATGTGCCTGAAAATAAGGGGAGGCTTTCTGGTTTCTCTGCAATGCACTTAGCCTGTCAGCAGGTTAAAACTGAGGCCTTTTGGAAACTGCTTGTTGTGTAAGAAAGAGCATCTTTCACCCCCTCTTGGGATTGCCTGGGTCACTGAGGTAGGGGTGAGCAACAACAAGAACATCTTTTAATGCATTTAACTTTCTAAATTTATCTTGATTCCCTATCTGACTCTCGTGGTGTGCAGTACTTCTGATATCGGGGGAGACTCTGTATTGCAGTGGTGTTTGCAGGGAGTTTAGCACAATTACTGTCAGGAGTTTGGGAATAGGAAAGGTCAGAGTATATCTAAGTGGGTGCACACCCAGAGAGGGAAGGAGAAAGTGGTTTAGGAAGAAAGGATAAGGACTATTTTTTTTCTTTTAAAACCTAGGTTGACATTCTCTGGGGAAAAACTCCAAGAGTGTTGATTTTAAGTATTTTTTCTATTTCTTCTCTAACAGTTTATTGATAGATTTTTATTTTTTTGTGATATCTGAGTGAAGAAATTGCAAAGCCAAAGTTCAGCACAGCACCATCAGCTTACTTAAAGTGCACTTTAGGATTTTAATAGCTTTTAGCCATCGTTCAAAAGCAGTTATCAGGTTCTGGAAACAACAAAGCCATAGCTTTAAGAAAAGAACAAAATGTGGTAGGTAAGTCTCTGTGGAGCTCCACTTCATTGAAATGTAACAGAAGAAAGAAATGGCTGGAGTTTGGCTATGGGGAGGATGTGGATACCAGGCTACTTGGCATCTTCAGAAGACTGTGATCTCTGAATGAGGATCCTTCCCTTTCCTCATTCCATGCCTCTGCTTGATGCAGGGACCTGGCATACTGCCTAATTTTGCAACTAAGAACTATAGCAATGAAATAGGCAAATCATGTATTTTGGATAGTGTCTCCAAATATGTGCTTTACAGAGAGAAATGTCTTAATTATTTCATGGTGCCACTTGTGTTCCTTGATTTCTCATGCAAGAAGCCATTCTCCATCTGGTTCCCAAAGAGGAATTACTCTCTTTCAATCTCTCACTTCTTTAGTCACTTGCCTCTGTGTGTTCATGAGACTTAAGAGCCAAAGATCTTACTCTGTGAAAGACTTTTCCTGTTGCAAAGAAGAATTCTGTGATGGTGACCATTGAAGCATTTCAGCATAGTATCTGTGTAACAGCTTGCACTGAAGAAAATGGGAGGAGAGGAGGTCAGGCTGCTCATTTTGGGGGATTATTTATTAAGACTCAGATCTGTGCCTTGGGATTAGGAGTGGATTTAGCCCATGGTACTGAGTGCCTAACACCACAGATTGGTATGTGTTTGTTTTCTAATATAAGATACAGAAATCTCCTTTGTTGCCAGCATTGCAAATGTGCTAAGAAATTATTTCTCTATTGCCTCTCCTTGTTTCATTCCAAAGACATTTAGTCCCTTAATGTCTCAGAGTGTTCTGTTTGCTCCACCACAGACATTACATTTGAAGCTTGTACAGCACTTTGTAGTGAAAGTCTTGTGGGGAACATGTTAATTTTATAGCTTTGTTTATTCTAATCCTATATAAAGTGCATTAGTTCTTGGGTTTTGGGTCTTCATGTGCTTCAGCATATGTATTACTGTAGGGATCAATTTTAATTCAAGCAATAATATATGTGGGAAATACTGTAGTATAAGCCTTTCCTGTGATCCTATGGATAACTTTTTTTATTGAATGTTTCATCTAAAAATCTCCAATGGCACTTAGAGACATCATTAGTTATCTTAAAGCATTATAAAACCCAGATGCCCCATCCCATCTCATCTACACGTGCACACATACTTGAAAATTCACTGCTTTCATTGCTCATCTCCCAAGGAGTGAAGACCATCTGGTATTTCACAAAAAGGATTGTCTCCCCTTGCCATTCAGTGTGCTCTGGTGGCAGAAGTCATTCCCCAGAGCTGTATGGCCAACCAGCACCAAGTCTCCAGTCTTTTACTGGTGGGGAACATGCCAATCAGGACTCAGGTGCCTGCCATATGTCATACTAATATGATATTTTAGTTCTGTCAAATTCTGCATAAAACGATGTCTCAAATATTCCTCATTGCAATCAGCTTTTAACCATCCAAATTTCAGAAAACTACCCTCAGCTGTTGCAGAGCCCAACTTGTAAATCTTTCAGGAACCAAGTATTTTTAATTAAACTCTTTTTTGGAGAGAGGCTGAATGTCAGTTGTGTTATGCTACTTACTGGATGCTGAAGCGGGTGTAGTTTCTCCTTTTTCTGAAGCATTATAAATAATTTCCATAATCCACAGACCAGTTGCAGTTGCCCAACGCAGCTGACAGAAAAGTCAAGAGATTAAGTATTTTTCCCCCCAGTCCACCACTTTTCTGGCAAGATAGGAAGAAGAAAAGCAGATCACTACATGGTGCAGGTGCATTACAAGCCTCATTCCTACTGTGGTCAATTCCCGGTCTCCTTTCAAGGCAAGGATTTATTAAGTGTTTGTTTGGGGTTTTTTTTAATGTGCTGCTTTCTTGAGCTGGAGTAAAACATTACTGGGATTTTTTACAGAGCTGTTCTACTCTGTGCCAGGAGCTGACAGCCCCTAAGCAAACTGCTGTGAATTTTGGGAGACAGGACTTGTGTGAGAATCCTTTGGTGATACAAGCTAAATAGGGTAAATATGGACACATATTAACTGACTGTGACTGAATATGCGGCATCATTCAATCATTTGGTGGTTTATGTGTGAAACCACAGAAGGAAGAGGCTGGAACAGACAGATTTAGTGTGAAATACCTGTTGGGGAGAGGTGTAATCAAGAGAAACAGTTTCTTAAGAGTGCCTGACTATATGTTATGCTCTTGTTTTAATTAAGCTTTGTCTGTCACACATGGCAATGTATGCAGTGGTACAAATGTCTATTTGGCTCCTTCAGCATTCGACATATTTTGATGGAGAGAAAACAGCATGCTCAGCCACAAAGTGGAAGCATAGCTAATCTAGAATAAGTTGTTTCACAAACTGCAGGAGTGGTTTTACATGTCAGACACTCTTTCTGTTGGAAATGCATTCATCAGCTGAAAACGTTGATTTCCAGATGCCATGACCATATGGCTCTTTCAATATCAAAAATAACATCCAAGGTGATTCTTCTGAAGCTTCTTCTGATGCTGGCAAGTTAAGTGTGCCATTACCTACTGTTCTGTTTCTGCCATAAAGAAATACTAAATTCAGATGTCTTCATAATGACAATTTCCTATTCTTTCCTGCAATAAATTTTGCCTTCTATGAATATTTCTAGGAGGTTAATGAATAATTGACTATTGAGAAAAAAGAAAGATCCTTTTAAAAGGTAATTGTGATGTATTAAAATAATAGCTAGGCCTAGAGCTCTAAATGTGGTATAAATAGGTTGGTGTAGTTATGTGGTATTTAGAAATTAAGAAGCCATGATGAGCATCAATTCCAAACACTGCTATTTATTTTACATGCATCTCCAAAGAACCTTAATGTTTTTCAACTTTCTGTTATGCTTGTGCAGGCTTTTGATCAAAATGGAAAATCAGGTTTAACTCTTTGTACGTTCTAGGAAGGAAGAACAAGCAATGATTGTTAAAATGGAAAATATTTTATAGTTTATTTTATGTGTTAGCTACTGACGAGCCAGTAATAAATCAGAGCAAGACTCACACACTTTTCCATCCTTGCATAGAACTTGAATATTTTTGCCGTGAACTGGGGAGTTTTCCTGTTTAGAAGAAGGATTTGGAAATGGAATCAGTACCAGGTTTCAGATCTTAATCTTCTTTGTTGTTTGCTGAGGATTCTTTGCCAGTTACCTGGGTCAATATTAAAGTCAAGCTGTGCTGCCTAAAAAACAACAGATTGTGTCTATATCTGCGTTTCCAATTTCTCACCTCTCTAGTTCAGAAATTGGCTATTAATTGAGTTCCCTGAAAGGGCAGAAGGCCACAGGTTACAAGGCTAGCCAGGCATGAGCTATTCTGCCTGCCCAGCACTGAGAGGAGCAGGAGACAGACAGTTTGCTTCATTCCATCTTTGTGTTACCTGTGTTTGTCTTGTCCTCTTAGGAGCTTGCATATCACTTTCTGTCAGTCATAAGTGAGTATATTAATGTGGCTCGCTTTGTACCTGGGTATTTAATTTTATTTATTTCCCTCCTTCAATTTCCACTCGCTCTCCCACCCAAAAAAAATCCCACCATAATTTTCTTTTGCTCTTATTTTTGTTTATGTGATTATGCAGAAACACTGCAGGTGATCTCAGAGATGGAGATAGCAGCCTGGCAGAAAGTAGCTCAGCAATTCTCAGACTTCAAAATCCTTCAGCCTTCTTGTTTACATTTTGAAGGTGGCTTCCCTCTTAAATGAGTTTATTTTTATCAGATGCATGTGAGTACCTGTCTCTGTTGTGGATGTGTTATTTGTAGATCTACAGTGTCACCAGATGCAAAAGTGATCTGAGGAACAGCTTCTGTCCAGGAAAAAAAAACCCAAAAACCCAAAACCATTGCATGGTGAAGGGTATACCTATGGTTTAACATTTGGATTTTGAGGTAAGGGAAACCTGTTACTGTTGTAAGGTCTTTCTGGAAGTCCACAGAAGTACACTTCTATGTATTTACTATCCATTTACCTTCAGTCAAAGAATGCAGAAAAATGCTAGTAGGGAGTTGAGGCATGAAAATGAAGTTTAGTGTATGATGGAGCACATCTGAGTGCGCTGTGAGTTGCTGGTCTCTTGCTAAATTGTGAAACAATGGACAAAAGCCAACGAGCTGTTTTGCACTGTTTTTCCCTTTTACATATTGTAGGCCACTGTAAGGTCTCACCAGAGCCTACAGGAAAGCGTGGGAGGGACTGTTTGTTAGAGCATGCAGCATTTTCAACTAGAGCAGGGCAGGTTTAGATTAGATGTTAGAAAGAAGGTCTTCACCATGAGGGTGATGTGACACTGGAACAGGTTGCCCAGAGAGGTGGTGGAAGCCAGGCTTGATGACACTCTGAGCAACCTGATCTAGTGCCATGATGTGGTTGGCCTTTTGGGCTGTGAACACACACTGTTGGCTAATGTCCAGCCTTTCATCCATCTGAACCCCCAAGTCCTTTTCCACGGGGTTACTCTCTATTACATCACCTCCTGGTCTATATTCATAGTGAGGGTTAGTCCAGCCCAAGTGCAGCTCCCTGCATTGTACTTGTTGAACTTCATGAAGTTTCTTACTCTAGAACCTAAATGTCATAATAAGCCTGTTCCTCCTAGATTCATAGAATCAGAAGATGGTTTGGGTTGAAAGGGACCTTAAAGATCATCTAGTTCCAACACCCGCACTATGGCCAGGGACACCTCTCACTAGACCAGGTTGCTCAGTGCCTTGTCCAGCCTGGTCTTAAACACTTGCAGAGAGGGGCCATCCACAGCCTCTTTAGGCAACTTGTTCCAGTGTCTCACCACCCTCACAGTAAAGAACTTCTTTCTTATCTCTAGCCTAAATCTACCCTCTTCCAATTTGCATCCATTACTCCAAGGCCTGCCATTCTGTACTCTATTAAAAATCCTACTCCTGCCTTTCTGTAGACCCCTTCAGGTACTGATAAGCTCCTATGAGGTCCACCCTGAGCCCTCTCTTCTCCAGGCTGAACAACCCCAACTCCTTCAGCCTGTCCTCATAAGATTTGCGATGGAAGCTTCATGGTTTGTAATTTAGAATTTGTTTTATTTTTTAGGACCCATAGTTCCTGATAGTTTTGCTTTTTATTTATTTTTCTCACTGTCTCACGTTACTCCGCCTCATTTGCTTGCTTACTTTTGCCCTTGTCTCAGAATTCCAGATGCATTGCAATTAAGTAGCCCTCTGAGTTTTATCCTTCATTGAGTAAACATCAGAGTTCAGTGTAATAACTATGACTGTTCTTTGGCATCACTGTCTGCATGTGGTTTATAGCTGAAGGGTTTACAGCACTTTCAAATGTCTTTAAATTTATTTTCCTTAAAATTTTTATTAGAAACATCACTCAGCAAGGCAGAGGAGCACTTTGTATTTTCTCTGCTTCTGTAAACAAATGTAAGTGGACATTAATTTTCTTTCTTTGTTTGGTTTTTTTTCAAATGGTATCTCCACTTTTTCAGAAAGAACAGATCTTAGTTTTATTTATGCTTAGTTCCCTTGAAAATTAGTCCAGTCCCTAAGGTGTTTCTCTGATGCTCACATCAGAGGGAATGTGTACCTGGAGTGTGCTCAAGTTTGCTGTGTGCCAGCAGGTACAGGAGACTGCTCTGGAGATGTTCTGGTGTCCAAGCCCTGCATGGGGATACGGAGGACCTGTTATCATACCAGGCATGTCAACATCAGCCAGAAATCCTTTTTTTCTTATGAATAAAAATTGTCTAGTTTACCATATTCCTTTAAGTGTCTGAATATTGTTATGAAGCAAATCACTGACCTGAAAACTGTGCTCAGCTCATGTACCTTTCCAGTTCACTCCTTTCTTGCTTATCTCCTTACCAGCTCTGCAAGAAGACCCAGAGGAAATTTTTGAAACCATAATTGAGTTATTTCTCATATGTCAAGTAATGTGTGATGTGTTTAGAGCTCAGTGTGGGAAGGAAATCTGATGTGATTAGCTGGGGCTCTTGGTCCGTAGTTTGGTTTTCCCCCTCTATGGCCACTATCTCCTTCCTGTTGCACTTCCTCCCTCTCCCACCTTTACACATTACACAGGTCCCATCTTTGATTTTCCACCATCACAGGTACAGTGAATCACAGCTTGGGGCATGTGTGCATTTTCACAATTTCAGGTGTAGTTCTGCTATATTCAGAGTTTACTAATATAATCATAACAAGTGAAATCCTCTTCTGTGTGAACTGCAGCTGGATTCTTTCCAAGGAGGTCAATTTCCTCTAATGTTGTGTTATTAATTAGCTCAGCAATTCATTCTGGTTTTGTTTGAAACAAATCAGTGACTGTTGCCATCTTTGAACTCTTCTGTAAGTGGCAGTTTTTATGAAAGAGGTCTTTCACTGAAGCAAAACGAACATCCTCTGCGGGAGGATGACTTCTGCTCTGGGAGATATGAGCATTCCCAACATACTTACCAGCTTCCTCCGAAGAAGGATATTAGGAAATACGATCTTTCTCTTTTTCAAAGTTAATGCAAAGCAATAGGAGGCTTTCCATCCAGTCAGAAGAAATAGCTACCTCTTACCACAGTTTTATTGGGATATATTAGTATTTCACCCTTGTAAAGCTACATACCCTTCTGAGCTGTGAGATGCCCTCAAACAAAACCATTTTTCAGGAATGGTTCCAGGAAAACTTCAAATGGCAGTGGATATTTTGGGGTGATCTGGTTTGGTGTTGCATGGGCATCCTTATCACAGCCATTTACATGGAAATACAGGGTGCTGTACTTAATTTAGAATGAAAACTACAGTAACTTCAGCAGTCCGGGGAAGCAGTTTTTTCCCTAAAGTTAGATGTTGTATCTTTTTCCCATCAGAATCAGCGGACTGAAAGTGAATCTTGACTAGTCTTTCCTTTTTCCCCTACAATATATTTTTTCACATCTCCCCCTCCCCCTTATGGAAATGTTACTTGGAAAGTAGAAGTACATGGGGAAATGGTAGAGGAAAATCAATACCTGTACTTCTAACTGCATTGGCTGCTTTTGTAGAAGAAGGACTTTTCTCACTACCTGTAAGCTACCATAGCCTTGTCTTTCTTGGTGTATCATCTTGGGTTTAAAATTAGAGGACATCCAAGCAAGGACCATCCTGCTTTGTTGGTACAATAGTTGTGTATGCTTTTTGGCACAGTCCTTGCTTGTTGCTGGTTATTCCCATTCTGTCTGCCTGCCTTTGCCTTCTCCAGACCTGTGTCAGGCTTGACACTGAACCACGAAGGCAGAAGGCAACTACTGCAAAAGTTATCCCTTAATTTGGGTGACACCACTTCTTTCTCCAACAAGTGCACGCCTTGCTAAGCACACAAAATATAGCAGCTTATCAGGTGTGAATCTCTTCAGTTCCCCTTTCACAGTGTTCACAAAACGTCTATCCAGACTCCCTGGCATAAATCTTTTAAAACAAGGATGCCCTGGAGACCAAATGTGTGACCGCCTTTCACGAAGACACTTGCTAATTGCTTTTAATTAAATCACTGGCCATTGGTGCAGGCTATCAGCTGGCACTCCCCAATGCTGGCAGTGCCACCTGAGTATTCAGGTCCTCTGAGATGGTACAGGGTTCTTCCAGGGCATCACCCAGATTTCCAGACACCAGAAGGGAGTCAGGAAGGCTTTTGCCTTTATGATTATATATATGTACACATGCAGGTGCACACATAACCATATATATGTGTATGTTTATATATACCTGGGGGGAGCAATGGGGTAGGGAGGGGTTACAACTGTATTTATGAGATTTTAACAACCAGCTACTCAAATGTTTGCATAGGCACTTTATATGTGACCATTTGGAGGCTTCTTATTAAGCTGACACATGTTAAAGGAGAAGGTATGTTCTGCCTCTGGTATGCAGGACTTCAGACAGGCCTTCCTCCCATGGTCAGTAGGGTGTTTTATTGACACCTAGGGAGCAACAAGTACAATTCTTGGTCCTCTGTTTAAAGATTCCCTCAGTGCTTGTCTTTTCTGCTGGGTATGCCAGGCTGTGAACAGCTCGAGGCTCCCTTGTCAAATTCTCGTTAGTAATATGTGGTTCTGCTGGGAATCTGCTCAAATCTGGACTTGGTTTATTCACTCATCTAGAAGCATGATGGTAGTGGTGAAAAGCTCTTGCCTGGGGGAGTATCTCATGTGGGATCAGTGCTTGGGGAGAAAGGTGCTGCCCTTCACTGCCCTGCTGCCTCAGTGAGCTGGGGAACATTTATTAAACCTGAAATGAGATGTTAAGCTGCTACGTCTTTGTTCTCGCTTTTCTGAAGACTCATCTGTCTGAAGGCTGCAAGCTGAGATTCAGAAATAGCTGCTGTTGGAATCTTACTTGTCACTTGGTTAATTAAGAGACTGCCCTGCAGATCTGAAGCTACTGATTTTTTTCTGCTCTTACTTTAAGTGGCTGCAGTTGAAAATTCACTAACAAATACAGATGCAGAAACCTTTTTATCTGTAGCATCAGAGAAAATTAGCTCCTCTGGTGCCTCTCACACCAGTTTTTATTTCGACTGCTCTCATTCATTCCTGCCAAAAAAATGGCAGTTGCGTTTTAGGCCCTGCCAAGAGGAAAGAGGCCAGCTGTTCTGAACAGCAGAGGTGTTGGATTTGCAAAATATCTCTGTGATCAGCTGTGTGTTTCCTTTAGAACAAGCCACATTTGGAACAAGGAAGAATCTGACAGATGAGATGTTAGAGATGTCAAGATGCAATCTTAGGGTTTTTACAGAAATAACCAAATGTGGACAATGGTTTGGAAAGTCTGTTAATAGGAAGATAGGAAATTATAGACAAGATGTAGAAGATAATTTTTTAAAAAAATATATTATAGTTAATTTATACAAGAACATATATTATGGCAAAGCTTTTAAATCACATTTAAATTAAATCACCTTTATCCTGAAGTTACTGTGCTCTGTATCTACTAGTTGCTTATCCTCTTTGTTGCTGCTTTTTTGGTTTCCAGGACATCCTCCTGGTTTTGTTTCATAATGCTGCTATTCATGTACAGGAACTGTCAACAAAAATCAGTGTTGGCTGGTAGCTGCTGCTTTCCCCTGGAAGTGGGATAGATGGCAACTGCAGTACCACAAATGTGATTTAACAATCCTTTGGTTTTATTACTTCATAAACAGCAGTCAGCATGATATCTTAAAGGTTTCTTATGCAGTCAGCCCTCTGTTTTGTAAGATATTTGTCTTGTCCACTGTAAAACTCAGCAAATACTGATACTATGTGATGAACAGAGGAGGGACATCTGCTCCCATCTCTGCTGCTGATGGATGCTCTCCAGAAGCCAGTTTGGATCCAGAGCATGATTGCAGGCTTTGCTGCATCCCACACAGCCTCTGCTTGGGTGTCCTGGAGTAGCTTGGGGTAACTGGAGAAGTTGAACTCACCCTTGCCCAGCTCTCCCTGCTGTGAGCAAGCTTGGCCTTAGGAAGGGGTTTTGTTGCACATGTACTGTGCCCAGGTGATCCCCAGTTCCTTCAGTTCCGTTTCTGTGGTCCAAACCCTCCCCCTGTACATAGCTACTGTCTGACTGCAGCTGCAAAGAGAGCTTCTCCTGAAGTATCCCATATTGATCAAAACTAGATTTGACATAGGGCTGACATGCTACTTATTTCTGCCTTACAGATGAGAGTCTGGAAAGTAAAAAGAGGGTAGGTTGCAACTTACATTTTGTTTGTTTTTTGTACAAGAGGCATGGCTGTGTTTATTTCAAGCTATCCTCCCTGTGCACATTGTAGTGTTCACAGCAGCAGACGGAGGATGTTTAGCCTAGCATCAGATTTAGCACTATCCTAGTACCATATTAGAACAGTAACAGAAGAAAAAATAATGATGTTAAAAGAATATATAAAAACAAGTGATGCATTGTGATTGTTTGCCACTCATTGATCAATTGCCCAGCCCATCTCAAGCAGGAATTGTGGATTCCTGCCCGCCCTGAGCAACCTCCATTTACATATTGAGCATGACATCTATGGTGTGGAATGTTGCTTTGGCTATTTTGTCCTGTCTATGCTCCCTCTCATCTTCCGTGGGAAGCTGAAAAAGTCCTTGACTTACTATACACATTACTTAGCAACTAAAACAATACGTTATTCTCACACTAAATCTAAAACACAGCTGCTAGAGAGAAAATAATCTCTCTCTCCCAGCTAAAACGAGAAAGATATCTGTTCTGGTTAGATATCTACCTATCTGATAGCTCCATCTTGTAGATATGGGATATCTACCCCTGTCAGAAATGAGCAGTGGCACTGCACATCTGGAGAGGTGTCAGCCTGGCTGCCTACCCTGGAGGCATCCTGGCAGCTCTGTCAGCTTGGGATATGTCAGTGTATGGATGACTGATTTGACACATATTAGAAGTGTTAATTAGATATAAATGGTGAGCTAGCGTGTGTTTAAAAGAAACTCTCACAAAACATATAATGTATAGAAAAGTACCTTTGAAAGAGCACCAATGTAATTTCATAGATATATTTTAGACTAACCTTGGTCCTGCTGTGCTCTTGGGGGAAAATAATTCCATTTTTCTTGCTTGACCACTGGAGGTTCAGTCTATTACTGCTGTCTTTGCTTGGCAGTGGATTGGATTTCTCTGGGGAGGAAATTAGATTTTTTATTTCCTTCTACTCTGTCTTTATCCTGTGTTTACATCAATTGTCAGTTGTTTGTGATCTGCGGTGGCTGTGATAACCTTTCCTTCCACTCACTGCTTCATTTGCTGTTCTCTAATAAACTGTATTTACACGTGGTGCTTCCTTCCTTTACTTATGATGACAGTCAAGACAACTAAGAAAGAGCTCTCTGTGTTTAAACTTAGCCAGGAGCAAATCCAGGCTTCACTTGTTCCATTTCAGCCAGCACTAATTGATATGTATCTGTAGCCCATGGGTAGGACTTGCAGTTCCTGGAAGTTTTTATCTAGTAATCACCTGGAAATTTGGGTGTATAGCAGGTATGCTGGATTTTGTGTTCATTTCTTCTCCTAGCAGCCAGCTGCAAACTTAAAGGCTTCTCTGTGGGAGTTATTAATAGTTTCTGCTGCAATTGTATCTGGTAGCTATCCACAAGCCAGCCTGAGGACCGTGTTATTCTAGGAATATCCAGCAAGATAATCTGTTTACAGCAGAGAGCAAATCCTCTGGAGAGCACTGGAGAAAGAAGAAGTCCCCGAGGTCTGAGAGATATGGTGGGAATTAGGAAATACAACAGCAGTGGGGACAGGGTCACCTCCCAGCAGTCTTCAAGACTGCCACAACAGAGCACTTCATGCCAAAAGGCTCAGTTCAGGGAGCCTGAAGATGGGATATGCTGGAAGCACTGAGTATCCTGGAAAGTAAAGTGCTCTGAAATTTTTTTTTTTCCCTTTTCTTTTGTGCTCAGTTGATAAGTAGAGTCCAAATGCAAAATCCTATTTTAGGGTCAGAACTTATGCTTTACTCTTGACTGAGCTGGGTAGCTGCTGGAGCTGAGAGGCAAATCCAGCCCTTCTTTGGGATGCTACTGCAAATCAAAATTTCTGGTGGCCCTCATTTTACATCCCAAACTGCATGCCTGAGCTTTCTTCTGCTCAGTTGATAATATGAGTCTTGTTAATTTGAGTCACGTTGTCTTCCTACCTTTTG
Organism: Turnix velox; assembly: GCA_013400935.1. Classification (NCBI taxonomy): domain Eukaryota; kingdom Metazoa; phylum Chordata; class Aves; order Charadriiformes; family Turnicidae; genus Turnix; species Turnix velox. The sequence continues at coordinate 76,190 of VZTY01007821.1, forward strand.
GGATAGGGGAACATTTTGAGGGACCCTTGAAGGAAGGGAATTAAGCATGTTGTGTGTATAGCAACATAGGGGAAACTGCACAGAACTGTGGGGTTTTTCTTTTTTTTTTTAAAATCTAATGTGAAACAGTGAATGTAAATCTAGAATCAGACTGTGTCCTCAGGGATTTTTTTTCAGTGGAAATGCTGTTGCCTGGACTTCAGGTTCTTAATTTCTTCATCCTGGCCATTTTCTCCAAGGGATACTCCTATATAATTACAGTCTTGGTGGCTCATAGACTGAAGGTGGGCAGGGAGAGAAAACTGCAAAGGCACAAGAAGCAGTTAGTGTGTGGTTTCTCGTGGAGCTAGTGCTTGGGCTGCAGTGCAAGAATTGCTTTGTGTTTTGGGACTGGTTATTGGTGAGTGAATGGTCTNAAACAGTGAATGTAAATCTAGAATCAGACTGTGTCCTCAGGGATTTTTTTCAGTGGAAATGCTGTTGCCTGGACTTCAGGTTCTTAATTTCTTCATCCTGGCCATTTTCTCCAAGGGATACTCCTATATAATTACAGTCTTGGTGGCTCATAGACTGAAGGTGGGCAGGGAGAGAAAACTGCAAAGGCACAAGAAGCAGTTAGTGTGTGGTTTCTCGTGGAGCTAGTGCTTGGGCTGCAGTGCAAGAATTGCTTTGTGTTTTGGGACTGGTTATTGGTGAGTGAATGGTCTAAATGTTCAGGCAGTGTGGTTTAACATAATTTTCCTCCTGTCATATTATTTGCAAATGACTTACAACTTCTTCTTTTTTTTTTCCTTTAAATAAAAGTATTTGCTGTTTATCCTTGTGCAAATATCCTGTGAGAATAAATGTCAGTCTTTAAAGACAAATGAGAGAGCTTCTGCAATGTGGAACAAACTGGTTGTTACTAGTGCATACGTGTGTAAGACTGAGTTAGAAAGCTTAAGATGTGGTCCTTAGTCCCTTTGTGGTGATGACAGCTTATCTGGTGGGATTTGGAGGAGGTGGGCTACACAGGACCATGCTTTGTTGCAACGTGAGCTGATGGTAACCTGCTGTTACTCTAGTCCTCTGTGGTCTCCTGTCTGTATGTCCATCTCCTCCAGATGCACTGCTCCTTCCACAGGTGGAAAGATTTGGAGAGAGGAGCCAACTGGAGAGGTGCAGAGAGCCAGCTGCTGATGTCAGGCCACAGCATACTTGGATAATTTTAACTCAATTTCCCATCTTCTTTAAAGAGGAGATTGAATGAACTATGACTATGAAAAAATGTGGTCAAGGGTATTAGTCCTCAAGTGTTTCCATCCCAGTGCTAGGGGCAGAAGAAGCTGTTAGCAAAGGCTCCTTGCCCTTTCTTATCTAAAATCGATGTGTCCCTTGTCACCACTGTCCTTTGCATTTGCTGTGGGTAACCTCCTGCATGACCTGCAAAACCTGCATGGTTTTACCATGCCCTTTTCTGGTGATGCCCAAGGACAGTGACCTCCTGCATGAGGGAGCAGCTCTGCATGTGGTGGAGCTGAGCCCCCATTGTATTATTCCCTCCTCACCTATATCCCAGTGTACCTAAATGCTGGACAGGGCTGAGCCATGAACCTTCCTGGCCTGTCCATGTGTCCAGTGTAGCTCATGAAGCGCCCTGGCGGGAAGAGTGCTCCACTTCTGTTTGGAGCAGGTGCTCTAACTCCCCCAACTATTCCATCTGAGCTGTTAGCAGTGTTGGGNATCCCAGTGCTAGGGGCAGAAGAAGCTGTTAGCAAAGGCTCCTTGCCCTTTCTTATCTAAAATCGATGTGTCCCTTGTCACCACTGTCCTTTGCATTTGCTGTGGGTAACCTCCTGCATGACCTGTGGTTTTACCATGCCCTTTTCTGGTGATGCCCAAGGACAGTGACCTCCTGCATGAGGGAGCAGCTCTGCACGTGGTGGAGCTGAGCCCCCATTGTATTATTCCCTCCTCACCTATATCCCAGTGTACCTAAATGCTGGACAGGGCTGAGCCATGAACCTTCCTGGCCTGTCCATGTGTCCAGCGTAGCTCATGAAGTGCCCTGGTGGGAAGAGTGCTCCACTTCTGTTTGGAGCAGGTGCTCTAACTCCCCCAACTATTCCATCTGAGCTGTTAGCAGTGTTGGGATCTTCCAAAATTTTGCCAACCATGCAGAGATATGTGATAGTTTGTTGAACTTTTCTCTAAAACCCAGCTGTAAAGGTCACTTGGTTTTGGCATGGAATTATCTAGAGCCCTGTTATCTTTTGCAAGCTATTTCTAGATTTCCAAAATCTGTAAACACCCCAAACCTTTCAGGACAAATGACTCTCTGTGGACACTCCAAAGATGTGTGCAAATCCAAGATATGCCAGACCTCATTCACCTACAGCCTGACTCCAGAAATGTCTGTCTGCTCCACTCCCTGGGTTCTCCAAGGCATATTATTTTCCAGATGAGATGACATAAATGACATGTACAGCTTTTAGAAATGTAAAACTATAGTGAATTATTTCCATGATGTTTATATGCAACTTCTTTTTGGCAAAGCCATAAATGGGCTTGCTGAAGGGTCTTCCAGCTCTTCATATGTTCTGTGGAATGGACCTGTTTTTGCTTGTGAAGATTTGTTCAGATATTCCCTCCTCCCTAATGATAGTCCCAAAGGACTATGCTGAGGGAACACAGAGGGAGTGAAGGAGAGAAAATTAATTCCCTTTCAAGAAAAGAAATTTTGGTATTCCAAAACCTGCTTGGGAGATCTTACCCAATTCAACTCCAGGGGCTGACTCCTGTGAAGTAACAATGAGTTCAGTTTCAGTTGTTTAGTTGTTTTGGTCTGTCAAGATAATCTAACCTTGCCACTGTTGAATACAATGAGGATCAAGTGAGCACTTGCGTATGATAATGCTGCCTTTAGCCTGTGTTTTTTCTCGTCCTAAAAACTCCTTGTGTTCTTTGGATGTGTTTGGAACTTCCAATGTACTCTACATTAACCTGAGGTACAGGAATGTACCTTGACCATTTGCTTGTCAAAGCCACATGGTCAAAAAGTTTTACCAAGCTCAAAGCCCTGTAATTCCATCAGCTTCTGGAGCAGTTTTTCTGAGGCAAGTATCTGCTGTGAAGCTCGACTTGGCTGCCCCTGCTCTGTGGAGAGTGTACAGTAGGGGATGCCAAGCCCAGGACATCTCTAAGACAGTCTCCAGAGGGATGTGTGGGGGAGTGGCAAGGACAGAGTCTTCTTCTGTGGGAGAGTTTAACCCATCCCAAAGGTGCATGGGGTTCTTTTAGGAGTCAAGGAAGGCCATTGCTACAATGCTAGGGGTAAGCATTCTAATGTATGAAACTGTGAGGGAGCTACTCTGAAATGTGTTCTCTTAGCATATCAAAAGTGTTGATTTGAAAGTCCTGTTCTTGAGCTTGGCCTTTGTCACCATGAACAGCCAGTGGAGCTGCTGTGGTTCTTACTCCCTCAGTTAATGTTAATGTTTGTAAATATGTTCCATAGCATTTTGAAATAACTCTCAGTGAGATGCTATATAGAAAGACAAAGTTGTGGGTTTTCCCACTGCACAATCTCCAAGTAGGCAGATTTCACACAGCCGCACTCGTTCTCTCTGGGGTTTCACTCATGCATGTTCTCACACCCATACATTTGCAAGTATTGAGGCAAATGTCCACGTGGTGGGTCCAGGGTCACTTGTATGACACAGAGGGCAAGAGACTGACTGCTGCCGCCTCATCACATCCCTGAGATTGTCCTTGGCAGGCAACGCCAAACCAGTTTGGGGTTGTTATTCATACCCTTTAGGGATTTATCTTGTTAACAGTATTTTTTGTTTCATCATTTTTGCTCATCCCTTTCTGTTATCTTCTTTTTTTCTCATAATCTTGATATTTTATTACTCCAGTCCTGTTCTTTATCTTCTTGATAATTTATCTGTAGGTCACATTGTTATTTTTCCTTTTGTTACTTGAATGGAATTATGGGTAGGACGCGATGAGCACAAATGGGCAGTTGTGTCATAACCCATGCTATTATAGAATAGTTCGGGTTGGAAGGGACCTTAAAGATCATTGAGTTCAAATCTCCCTGCCATAGGCAGGGACACCTCCCACTAGATCAGGCTGCGCAGTGCCTTGTCCAGCCTGGCCTTGAACACCTCCAGAGAGAGGCATCCACAACCTCTCTGGGCAACCTATTCCAGTATTTCACCACCCTTACTGTAAAGGATTTCTTTCTTATATCTAGCCTGAATCTCCTCCCTTCCAATTTACATCCATTATTTCTAGTCCTCCCATCACATATCTTATTATTCTTATCCTTCTGATACCTCCTCACTTCTTTCATACTCATGCACACACACAAACTTCTACTCTGCCTTTTTTCCTCACCAGTTCTAGTACTTCTGGTACAAATCTGCATGTAGATTGAGGAGAAATATATCTGACCCCTTCTGTTCTTCTTTCTGTGCCAGAAATGTCTCTGGATGTCCTTCATGCTACTAGTGGGGTTGCTTTGAGTCCATCAAGCAACCTTCAAACACTTGAATCACTTATAAGAATGGGCACGGTTCACACCAGCTCTCCCTGGAGCAGGTCTGCAAGCTGTCAGGCTGCTGAACATTGATTTGGTCACCTCTGCAGAGAAAGGACATACAGGACAGGGTATGAAAGGAGGATTTTTGTCTATGCTTTATTTTAGCTTTCCCAGACAGAGACATACACTGTACAATGAGCCTTTTTTGTTCAGTGTCTCATGTCAGTGATGCCTACAGGGACCAGATCTGCATGTGGTGGCTAGGTTTTACTTGTAGCCTGCATGGAATGGTTCTTTAGTGGGAGTTAGCTCAGTCCTCTGCACTTGTGGTGTCCACAGCTAGTGTTTGTCTGCTGATGGTGAGAAAGCCTGTCCCACATGTTCTGGGCACATTTGATCACATAACCCAAGCACTGCAGGACTGCCTGGTGTACAGGTTTCAACGTACCCTTCAATCATTTGCCTTGGACTTAAAGAAGTTAGGCATTTGAGTTATATCTGCTGCTCTGACTGTGCTTCCTAGAGAAGAAATGCAGGGCAAGGAAGAGAAGTCCATTCTGTGTTGGTCTCCTTGGACACACAGAATTTCCCAAGCAGAATTTTCCAATGGATGTGTCTGTGAGCTCTTGGTACTGATGGTAATTTTCATTATTTTTGTGTAAGACAAGGATTTATACAGCTCTCCATACTCCACTATGAAGTTGAGGTGGAAAAGTTTTCACTGAGTGGGAGGAGCTGGAGATCTCCTGCTGGATTTGCTGTGTGTGGGTAAAGCTGTGTTGATTGCCTTGTAGGTCAAGAGAGGTGATTCTGTCCCTCTATTCTGCTTTTGAGAGGCACCCTACCTGGAGTACTGCATCCAGCTCTTGAGCCCTAAGCACAAAAAGGACATGGACCTTTTGGAGAGGGTCTGGAGGAAGGTCACAAGGATGATCAGGGGGCTGGAGCACCTCTCCTATGAGGCCAGGCTGAGAGAGTTGTGGCTGTTTAGCCTGGAGAAGGCTCTGGGGAGACATTATAGTGGTCTGCAAGTATCTAAAAAGGAAGCCTACAGGAAAGCCAGGGAGGGACTGTTTGCCAGGGCATGTAGTAATCAAACAAGAGGCAGTGGTTTTAAACTAGGGCAGGACAGGTTTAGATTAGACATTAGAAAAAATTTCTTCACCAGGAGGGTGGTAAAGGCACTGGAACAGGTTTCCCACAGAGGTGGTGGAGGTCCCATCCCTGGAGACATTCGAGGCCAGGCTTGATGAGGCTCTGAGCAACGTAATCTAGTGCAGGATGTCCCTGCTTACTGCAGGGGAAACTCTTGAGATCCTATAATTTTTTTGTCTTCTCTAATTTTTTTTTTTTTTGAGGAAAGGGCAAAAATTGCACCTATGTATGCATGTGATAATACAAAGAAAATAGATGCTTAACAACCTCTGAATTTATTTCTTTTCCATGCAATGAATAACTGCTGCATTTGGAATTAAGAACTATGCAATAATGACTTAACAAAATTAAGGGGTTTTTTTTATTTGGACACCTCTTTCTTACCTCGTATAAAAGTTGTTCTCTTGGTTATTTTTAATGGATGCTAACTTCAGCAATGCAATTGAAATGCCAGAGCCTTACCTATCTAATGCAGACTTCCTGTTTCTATAGCAACAAAACTCGTCTTTATACTTAATGAAGTATTGGAGTGTAACTGTGACTTTTAGGTTTAGAAAACCAAACAGAACTACTTTATATTTGAAGATTAGAGAAATAAAACGGAAGTGACCTCCTTGCACAGAATAAAAAAAGATCACCTAGGCTTTTGATACTTCATTGGTAAGAATGAAACCATATTAATGTCATAAGGAACTCTGTGTTTTCATCTAGTTTTCTTAATTAAAATGTAAAAGCCTTTTATAGCAAATGAGAATTCCCCCCTGCTGCCCTTCTTTTCCAAAGCTGCTTTGTTTGTGTTTAAGCTAATGGAAATTTGGGCTGCCTCACAACAGATACATTTTCCTTCTGTATTGGCAAAAATCCATTTATAGTTTTTGTCATTGGCTGGAAAGAGAGAGGAAAAAATGTGAGGTATTTTATCTTATATTTGATCTGCAAACTAAGTCCTGGTCAGCTAGTTTACATCTGTGTTATAGTAATAAAAGCTGAAAAAGCTACAGGTGTGAAGGAGGGAGCAGCTGTCATCTCTTCCTATTATCTTATAGCTTCTATTACAATTTTACCAGCTGTTGTTTCTTATGGTTGTTTTAAATCAGAAGTATCCCAAGGAAAAGCAACAGTGCTGGCAACAAGATATCATGAATGTTTACAAGCCTGAGTTTCTGTATCAGCATGTTGCTAAGTACTACATAGCATTTGTGGCAGGTTTATTGTCCTTAATTATTAATCTGTAGAAGTTAATGTGGGTAAATGGGAACTGTGAAATAGGGGCTTCTGTTGCAATCTTACCAGTGGAAAAAATGTTTGAATATATTTCTACAAAACATCCTTTTTTTCTGCTATTATTTCTGTAATTTGTTTGGTTCTTTAAAAAAAAAAAAAGCTGTGATTCTAATAAATTTGTCTTAATTTATGAGGACTGAATAAAGATAGCTAAAATCATGGGTTTAAGAAAAATTTTTATCTTCAGAGCTCACTTGTCACATGGCAGCTGAGGAAACCACTGATAGCAGTGATGGTCATAAATTGCCCCACAGCAAAAGAAAGAGTGGTGGGCTGGATAAGACAGATGGGGGACTGTCTTGTTTGAAAGTCAATGAAGATCAGCTATTGAAGAAACAAAAAGCAAATCCAGAAATTACCCACTCAGCAAAATCCAGCTTGAAACTGGACAGGTGGCATCCCATGTGAACTGTGAGCCAGTATCCTGCTGAGAGCTGTGCTGTTCTAACTCCCAGCTAATTGCTTGGAAAGATAGGCAGCATCTCTGAGAAGTGAAAGGACTCAACCAAAAATCTTTGGGTTTTCTTTTATCCTACATTCCCTTTAATATGAAGTGTCATACAGTTTGGTAAAATACTTCTTTGGATGGAGGCTAAGGGGAAGCTGACAGTGAGGTCAGAGCAGGGCTGTGTGGAAGTTTCAGTATTGGCCTCTTAGCCATGTGTTATTGAGCTTCTCCATTGCTGCTGGAGTACTTGAAGCCTAAACACACAAAGAAACAAAATTTATGTGATTGTGCATAACTTTGGCCAGTGGCCCTGGAGGACTTCAACTCTATGAAAGACTCTGTGGATGCCTTTGCTGATGGATGGGCTAACCTGTTGGCATGTTGTCTGTGTTTCAGGGATAGAGCTCTGTCCTCCTGGGTACCGGTTCATGATCACCATGGTGGCAAGCTTCATCGAGATGGCAGGGCAATTCCTCATGCCAGGGCTGGCTGCCCTCTGCAGGGACTGGCAGGTCCTCCAGGCGGTCATCATCTGTCCTTTCCTGCTGATGCTGCTTTACTGGATGTAAGTATTTTTCCCCCCTGTCATAGACAATATGAGCTCCTTTGTGTTGAACTTCAGAGGTGCTTCACTATTGGAAAGTGTGTACATTTCACAATTCGTATGAACCTTTCCCTTCATTCTTCCATTCACCTTTTGTGAAGTTTTGTCTTAGAAACAAGAAATAACAAATTTATATTTTGTTGTAGCACAGACATATGTCACATGCTGGGTCATGGTGGGAACTTGGGAGACAGTCAATTTTTGCTGAGCAGCAAGCTGTACTTTGCAATTATTCTGGCTGTTGTTTCCCCTGTTAAGATAAAAATAGTCCTTGAGAGGATGCATCTCCTCTGGCTGTGGTCAGATGTTGGTGGTAGGGCTACATTTTTCCCTTAAAATGTATATTGTGGTTCTGGGCTGTCACTGTCAGTTTCTTTGACCTGGGGTAGCCAAGCTAGATTAAAAATAACATGTATCAGCTTGTGAAGAGAGGTGCATTTGGATATCTTGTGTGTGTGAGGTATCCAGGCCTCAAGTAGACCACCTGCTCAATTTCTCCAGAGTTAGAGCATACTCTGCCAAAGCCTGGGTGACCAGCCTGCACCAGGCAGTGGCTCAGGAATCCTCAAGGAATCCAATCCTCTCTGCCTGCTGGCCCTGTGGCATTGGTACAGCTATCCTTGGCAAGCAGGGTGGCTCTCACCTTGGGGTAGGTGCCAAGTCCATCCCTACCAGGACACTGTAAATCTCATTTTAAAAAAAAAAATCTTTCTTTTTTGTTCTGTCCTAATAGTGACACGTAGTGGTGGCTTAACACAGTAGAGGTTTATGAGAGCAGCATTGTACAAAAGCATAAGAGTAAGGAAATGCTAAAACATTCATTTTAAAGGTAGCATTAACAAAACTAAAATATTTAGTTTCTGTTAACTTTAGCAAATAAGGATAAAGGGCAATGTGCCATTCAGGACAGAGTTTATGTACCATGGGGTGCCAGGCCACTAGTTGTAATATCTGACAAGTTGCAACATGTGAAAACTTGTTGTAGCGTGTAAGAACTTTTAACAGTTGTGTATTTTTCTATTAATACATGAAGACATTACAGAATTCTTCTGCATCCTTTGCAGTTGCCCTTAGTGGGGATTTCTTTGCTTATCCCCAGGCTCACAGAGGTAGACATGCCACAGCTTGGGCTGAATTAAAATGCTGCACATGGGAAAATTACCAGCCCTGCACAAGATAATGGCTTTACCCCCCTAGTTTCAAGCATTTAACTTCTAAATGGTCTCACATGGTGTTGATCTTGATGGTGAGTAAGCTGGAGTGTTCTTTTTAAGGTAGAATACTGCCCTCCCAAACCTGCCATATGTTCTATACATACAAACAAGTGCTGCTTCAAAACCTCCTGCTGGGGTTCCCAACAGCTGGAAAGCATTATATCCACCACTGGATAAAACCCAATATCAAACATAATGCTTATAGGTATCTGTGTCCAAAAAAACAGTGCAGTAACAGGAATACACCTGGTGAATGCAGTAAGATGGCTTGGGCAGCAGTAAACCCTCAGCAATCCTCTGGATAGAATATGTTTTCCAGGTGGCAGAGTCAGGGTCTTTTCCACTTCTATGGGATTATTATCCCTAGGTAACATTGAAATCAATAGGAAATTATAATAATCTGTGAGGGTTTGGTGACTTTTTAGCTGGACAAGGCAGGCAGACCATGCAAGTATGTAATGTGTGATATGACATCTTGATAAATAGTGGTGATAGCTAAAGTAACAGGATTTGCATTGCCTGGGTTTTTTTAGGACTCTGATTAAGGTGCCTATACTGTTGGTACAGTATGTACTTTTCTCTTAGGCTTTTCTCTTCCATCTGTTGCATATTCTCTGTAAATCCCTACTGTCTTATTACCTCTTTCCTCCCCTCTTAACCTAGGCTTTTGTTGGGGAACAGATTGTAGACCCTCAGCATATGTTACAGGTACAAAAGGAGGAAATCTGCCTCATTTATAATAAAAGCAGAACTGGAAAACTGCGTTGTTAATTCCCCATCATCATATCAAACTCGCAAGTTCAATAACAGCCATGGTAACCCCTGCTATGCCAGTTCCTTCCTTGCTTGGCTTCCATCTCCTGCAGTGAGAAAGCTGGTTGTTCCTCCAGGCTGTATCTTAGCCCTCTTCCACCTATAGATTTGTTCTGCTCCAGGCTATGTGCACATTGCAGGCTATATTGTACCCAGGAGGTGGATGACTGAGTAAATCAGGAAACTGGGCATGGATGGGAGGAAAGGGGAAAGCAGCAAATTTGTCTAGGAGATATGAGCTGGTGGGCTGGGACACCTGCAAATGGAGTAGATGCCTTTGCTGAGCTCTCAGGTCATACTGGATGGGACTGCACAAGTTGAACTTGAGCACAGGGGATGATGGCAAGCATATAAAAACAAGTTATTGACCTCTTTTGAGGTCTGTGTGTTAAAGCCACAGAAGCTCAGTCATATATAGTGGCATTATTTCCTCTCCTTTGGATGCAGGAAGCTCCTGACACACAACTGTGCCATGAAGGTCAGCAAAAAGGTATCAATAATCTGAGGTAAACTCCTGCTTCACTCTAACCAAAAACCGAGGAACTGGGAAGGGGTGACCAGTTCTTTGTAATGCTGTTAAGTAGGATTCAACCTCACCAAGTCCAAAACTTATAGTAAGTGGGCTTGTTGCCCTAGCCTCAACCCCTAATTGACACACTACACCCTTTTCATGGGCAAGTTTACTCTGGGTCTGGACAGTTGGTAAGAGTTCTCATTTCAGCTATGAGTGGCACCTACCTGACCTTTTTCTGTCTGTCAAGGATTCTTCTCTGGTCTTAAGAATTTTTAGGCTTAGGATCTCTTTTTCCCAGTGTCCATCTTTCCTCTCACAAGCAGCAGCTTTTAACAGGAGATGAATGTTTCCCCCTGCCCCCTCCCTGTTCTTTCGTTCAACTGCAGAAGATTGATACTTTCCTCACTGGTGGAGGATGTAAATGACTGCCAGCCAGATACCTGCAACCTTGTGGTCTGAAAGCCATCTCAGCTTCATTCAAATGCTACTTCATGTCTGATGATGAAGCACAAGGTTGTGACCACATTTCTGTGCAGAAGTCTGCAGGGACCAGGGGGTTGGTGCCTTAGGGGCTTCAACACTTTCAGTTCGAGAAATTCTTAGTTGCTGGGGAAGGCAGAGATAGTGTTTTTCCCTCAATGCCTGTCCCTTCAGCTCTGTTCCTTCCCTTGGGAGCAGATGCCCTGCAGTGCTTCTTGTTTCAGATATGTAAGCAGACCATTCAAAAAGTACAGCTTTTAAGCCAATGGTTGAGGCAGTCCACATTTTGGAGCCAAGCATGGGGGGGGTTGCATTCAAAGAATTCTTAATTTTTTAAAACATTAATTTGAAGTACAGGACTTTCTGCAGAGCAGCTGTGAGCACTGAATGTAATAAATAAGCTGAAAAGATGAATAGCTGTCCTCATGGCCATTAGATATTTTTATTGTTTTTATTGCCTAATATCATTTGGATTACAGTCTGCTTAACTTCTCTCCTTTTTCCTTCTTAAAAGAAAAAAAGTAGCTTTCTATAGGATGGAGGTTTTGCTAAGCCATCTTCCAAATTGCATCAGCCTGAAAAGATAGTTCCATAATGGTGCAATTGCCTGATCCATTGCTTAGAAATAAAACAACTAAGGTATCATCCACAGCCAAGATCAGTGTTTTGGAAAGGAAATTTGAGCTATTATGTATTTGAAGTTAAAAAATTAATTTGTTCTTAAATCTTTGAGAAGATTAGTGAAAATGAGGTGCAAACACAAAAGAAAAATAATCTTGTAGTCAGTCAGGTGTGAAAATGTTCATATTTATGGAATATGAGGTTGGTTTGTTTGTTGGGTTTATATTCATATATCTTTTAGGTTTGTATGAAAATAAACTTACCTGTCAGAAAGGAAGACTGCTAAGTAAAAGTATGACTCATGTGATTATTAGCACTTTAAGGAAACAACCAGGTGGAAAATACATGTTTTTCATTTGTAACTGTGTGCATGTGTATGTTTATATGGTGACTCAGCTAACATAATATTGTCTTTTCTAGGGCAAAGTTTTAGAGCAACAGCTGAATATTGCCTGGAGCATACACAATACTGACCTGTATTAAAAAAAAAAAAAGGGCTTAAAGTCAGAATATGTGGGAGAAGATTTTTTGACATGTTTAAAAATTAAATGCCATTACAGTCCTAAAAATTAATTCTTCTCTTTCCTTTCTCCGTCCCCACAAGAGAATACAAATCACTTCTGTCGGCTATTTTTCTTCTTTGGTCTGAATTACCATGTGTTAATGGAACAGCTCATTCATTCCCTGCTTGGCAGCAAATGTCTGTTGCAGACAGTGCTTCCTCCTTCTCACAGCTCTTTCAAAACTGCATTAACAGGCAGAACACCTCTAATATGTTATAAAATTCTAATATGCCCTATATCTAGGTGATAGGATAGTTCCTGTATCATTTGTTAATCAGCAGGGGGAAAAAATGCCAATAATTTGTACTTTTTGAATCTTTTGCCCCACTTATTTATTTCATAAGTGGTTCTTTTGCTCTTTGTAATAAGTATGTAGCTTGTGAATGGTTTAATGAGCAGCTAAGCACTATCAGTTCTTCCTCTGACAGAAACCTGGAAGTGACCCTAACACGTTTTTCATCTTTAAAGTATTTTTCCAGAGTCTCTTCGGTGGCTGATGGCTACACAGCAGTTTGAAGCATCCAAGGAACTGATCCTTCAGTTCACGCACAAGAACAGGATGAACACAGAAAGTGACATCAAGGGAGTGGTGCCTGGTGAGTAGGGCAGACAGGCAACAACCCCAAATCCCCCAGCTCCTATCCAAAGGCTAGATGCGGCATTGCTGCCGAGAGTTAAATGATCTATTTACTGCTAATAAAATCATCCCATTTGTTCGTTCATTCATTCATTTATTCATTTTACTTTCCTTGAAAAGCCATTACAACTCCAGTGTTGGGTTTAAAATTACTTGGCCTGTTCAGCAGTCCTAGTAATTATAGTCTGATCTTGCACTGACATATGTCTTTAGAGATGTCTCTTGCCCATAAACACCTGCTTTGCACTGTCACATGCTGTCTGTGCCAGACTACACACTGGTCAAAAAACAGTTGAAATATTTCCTCCCCCTCAATCCCCAGCTATGTTTTTCAAACCCTCCTGTTCATTCTGTAGCTCTTCCTGCAGATTAAGAATTAACCTGCAGGTTAATTCTTCCTGTGCTTGGACAATACTCACCACCTAAGGTCTCTGAGATGACTAATTTCAGCCAGTGCAGAGGTTATCAGTTGGCGTTGGAACAGATATATCCAGAATAGAAAGATGTCAGTGTTAACACCAGTGCCTGAAGAATGAAGCAGTCTTGATTAGTGAGGGGTGAAGAAGTCCTCAATTGCATCTGTGGAATTCATACCTAAGTCACTGCTGTGATTTCTGGTGAATTTGGCAGGTTGATGTTAATGAGCTTGTTTGCACATGAATTTGAGTGTCAGGGGTTTACACTTCCTGAATCTGCATCAGAGACAAAGTGGCTTTGCAATGTAAATGCCATTCTTTTTGTTAAGTTCCCAGAAGCTGGGCCCTTCCACATCTCCCCCATCTCCTCTTTGCAGATCTTCCCCAGAAATCTTGGAGTAAACCTATCTTTAATGCAACAAAATGTCTCAGAATTGGACTTGGAGTTTCCCAACCAACACTAAATTTGGCTTTTCTTAGCTAGTCAGCTTCTTGAATTTGCAGGTGAAATAATATGTATTATAGGGGGGAAAAAAAGTAAATTAATTCAATTTCCTCTAAAGAAAATTATACAGATGCAACTGTGTGCTAGAGGGATTTATTTAATCCATGCATTATGTTATCGTCCATGGAGGAGTGCTAAGTGTCAGAGTGATTTTATGACTATTATTTATGACTGATTACTTTTTCCAGCAGTTTCATGGTAGGAGTATACTCTTCTTTAAAGAGGGAGTCCCTTTCATGTGGAAAATGGAGTGCATATACTCTTCTTTAAGGAGGGAGTCCCTTTCATGTGGAAAATGGAGTGCATCTTGTGGAAAATTATGCATCTTGATGCTGTGTATTCTCAGCTTGCAAGTACATTTAGATGTAGCAGTTGTCAGTACAAACTTTAAGTGGTAGAGAACATGGTCATTTCAGCTTCCTTGCTTATACTGGATATTTTGGGGTTATTGTTGAGGTTTTTATTTCACCCATCTCTTTTTCTCATTAAGCTCTATATGCAGCCCCACAATTTAAGACCTTCCCCGATACATCTGTCTGCGAAGGGATGCTGCAGACATCCCTTAGGGTGTGTAAGTGGAGCAGTGTCACAAGGATGAAATGAGCATAAGTAAAACTTTTGGGAGGGAGGGCCTTCTCTCCCATTCTGAGGAGAAGAACAGAGATACCAAATGAAGGATTTGATCAAACCACAGACCATGTGGCTCCCAAGGGGTCAGTAAGCAGAAGAAAGCGTGTTAGAATATTATACCCACAGTTGCTGTAGCAGGGTCTTGGTGAAAAAAAAGTGGTGTTTGTCTGGGAGAAAGGATGCTGTTGAGTCCAGTGCAGATATCCCCTGTTTCCCTTTCATTCCATTGTTTAGCTTTTCTATCTGCATGGAGGGGTTTTTGTTCGTGATTTGTTTTATTCTTTGTTTTCCATCGGAAAGAGCTGGAAACTGTTTTGCTCTAGTTAGAGGCCATTGTGGTGTTGTTTATTGTTCCTTGCTGCATTGTTGTAACAGCCTCCTGTGACTGAATTACTCCCAATACATTTAAGTGATAAACTGCTCAGTTGCAGTCCCTTCCAGCTGGAAACCCCACTGTAATTTTACTACTACTTACCAGTCAAATTAGGGTATCCTATGTAACAGATCATTACAGGAGTAACACTAGTTTCATATGTACTCATTTTGGCAGCTAATACAAGTCCCATAATAAAGAGAAGTAGTGTTTAAGTGGGTATAGTATTTCTGGGAAAGGAAAAAAAAATGTAAATTTGTCGTCCCTGCAAAGAGCAGGCTTATTTTCAATTCCATTCCCATTGCCCGCTTAAAGCTTTTACTGGTCCATTTGGCTACTCTAACATAGTTGTAAAGGCCACTAACCTTCTGTCAGGCCTGTTTATCTCACATGGAGGGAGGTACTCCATGTACTGAGTAGAAAAAAGGAAGCAAAATTTGTCTTCCAGTTTTGCATTAATGCCTAGGATGGGAGCAGTTTGCCAGTGCTCTTCTGGGAGATGTATCTAAAGAGAACAACTAAATCTCTGAACAGTGGTCCAGCTGCAGTTGAAAGGTCCAGCAATCCTTATCTAGATAAAACCAGCATGGGCACCCTGATCCATCACGTGATGGGAAATGCTCAGCCAGCAAGAGAGTATGCATGTTAAACTAATTAATGTGAGTCAAGGCATGTTGATAGGAGCCCAGGGTGTTTTAAATTAACATTGCCCTTATCATCTTCCTGGTAACCTGCCCTAGGGATATGAAGTGGTGTCTGCAAGACCAGAGGAGAGCTTTTCCCTCAACAGCTTTAAGTGGCTTTATTTTTGAGTGATTGGTGCCTTGTGATTTTTGGCAGGAATAGTTCGCCTTTATAAGGAGATTTTTGGGTTTATGTGGCCTTATTTTCTTCTTAAATGCTTAAGAAATATCAGTGTGTGCATTAGACCTGGCTAAATCATCCCTAATGTTTCAAGTCTCAAAATTCCACCAGTGGGCTCAACACATTGCAATCTTCTAGAAATAGGATTTTAAATTAATTGTTCCGCCAAGGGAATTATTTCTTTTCAGGTTCATATTGAAATATAATTTCTAAAACAGGCTGTGTGAGTTTTGTTGACAAATATTTCAAAACATTGTCCAACAAAGTCAGTTTCAATCATGAGCAAATGAAATATTTTGATATTATTAATCCAGTGCAGATTTTTAACTGCCAGCTCCTCAAAAAATTTCCCCATCTCTTCCCGATACCTTTGTGGAGCAAGAAATAAACTCAGATTTCTCTGCAGCTGCAGGACAGGAATTTTGACCTGAGTGAAATAAATGGTAGGGAAGTATGTTTAAAGAACAGGGGAACAGGAGCAAGGAGTGTTTAAATTAATTGGAAATCCCAGAACTTCAACTGTCCTCACGCCTTTTAAAGGCATGTTGCTTAAGATGGCTTTTATTACTGTGGTAAAATGCCTAGTTTTTGTCTTCCTGTGAGACATCTCCACTGCACAAGCCCTTGGCCCCACCAGTTTGTTATGTTAGAGTGTGCTTGAATACTCCATTTATAAAGCTGTATCAGCAGTTACCTGAGTGTTATTCTTGATCCTTCTGTGGAAATTCACACTTGTGCAATTATCCTCACTTCTCCTGTGGTGGAAAACCTCTCAGATGTTCCTTAATGGAAAAATAACTGCTTGACCAGGCTGAATAACAAAACATTCTTTTTGCTCATCTCTGTATTGGAGTGCTCCTGTGGACAGATTAGGCTATAGCTGTTCCGTGCTAAGTTTTGAGAAATAATATTGATGTAATTACAAAAGCATCCAGCAAAGTTCAAAGTTCCAAATGCATGCAAAGACTTCAGCATGCACAGCACATTATGGAGAGGAAGAGGTGTTGGTCACAGTGGTGATGAGTACTCTGTGTATTTATGTGGATTGTACTTAGAAAACCTGCTGCACTCAGAGCAATCTTTTTTAATGGAAAAAAATATTTATAATTCACTATTCTTGCTACTGAGGAACATGCTACCATGACTTTGTTTTTGAATGTAAGTTCATTTCCAGTTTTGTTTGACTTATTTTTTTTTTCCTTGAGCTTGAGTCTTGGATCTCTGTACCTGCATGTGAAAAGTCTTTTGTTTGAAAGTCAGTCTCTTTCCCTAATAGAAGACATTACCACTCCTTGCTAAGCTTTACTCATGCCTGCACACCAAAAGCTCTGCTACTGTTTCAAAGCTTGTGGTAGTTGAAGAATCAGGTTTATGATCTAGAGAAAGGAAGTTCCCTGGCCCCATAATACTGTTAACTGTGTGATGTTACTATGTATAAACCTGCTAGATGTGTTCCTTTACTAGATTTTCTTTCTTTTGTTGTTTAATATTGTCAAATGTCCCGTGCACATCCCAGAGGTCAGTCAAGTATCTGTGGCAAATCTAGTGAAAACAGTTTGAAGTAACAAGAATAAAACAGATCAGTGTAAGTCCTCTTCTGCTGTCTAGGTCTACAGGCAAGGAAGAGGTGAGCCCATGTGTGCCCTGCCTGTATCCTTAGTGAGGGTGGTAGAGACATCTGATGGCAGCAGGGTTTGGAGGGAGCAAGGGAAAAGAAGAGCGCACTACAGAGGATGCATCTTCTGATGCTACTGGGAAAAGCCAAATATGTTAAAAATTTTATTTAAAAACAAACAAAAAAGAAAAAAACAGAAAGGGAAGGGGGTTGTCAGCCACTCTTTAGGCTTGAATGACTCTTTCTCACCATTTAAGTCCTTTGCAGATTCTAGCTGGCTGCACTCCAGCCTGTCGTATCTGGTCTGCACATTAATTCTTTGTCAATGGCTCTACCTTTCCTCCCCAGAGGAGCCAGCTTTATAGGACAGGAACCACGTGCAGAGAGCTGGCACCAAGCCCTGGCACTGCTAGTGTTCCCCTGGCCCATGTGCACCGAGGGGAGAGCAAGGTTGGGTGAGAAAGGACTAGGGGGTACTAATGGACAAAAAGCTGGACATGAGCCAACAGTGCATGTTCACAGCCCAGAAGGCCAACTGTATCCTGGGATGCATCAGAAGAGCTGTGGCCAGCAGGTCAAGAGGGGTGACTCTGTCTCTCTACTCCGCTCTTATGAGACCCCACCTGGAGTACTGCATCCAGTTCTTGAGCCCTCGGCACAAGAAGGACATGGATCTGTTGGAAAAAATCTGGAGGACAGCCTCAAGGATGATCAGGTGTGGGAGCACCACTCCTATGAGGCCAGGCTGAGAGAATTGTGGCTGTTCAGCCCAGAGAAGGCTCTGGGGAGACCTTATAGTGGCCTACAAATATCTAAAGGAAGCCTACAGGAGAGCTGCAGAAAGACTGTTTGCGGAGGCATGCACTTCTAGGATGAGGGCCAGTGGTTGTAAACTAGGGCAGGGCAGGTTTAGATTAAGCATTAGAAAAAAGTTCTTTACATGAGGGTGATGAGACACTGGAAAAGGTTTCCCAAAGAGGGGGTGGAGTCTCCATCCCTGGAGACATTCAAAGTCAGGTTTGATGAGGCTCTGAGCAGCCTGATCTAGTGCAGGATGTCCCTGCTCATTGCTGGGGGATTGGACTAAATGACCCTTGAAGGTCCTTTCCAACTCTATGATTCTATGAATGAGAGAGTGAAAAGAGTTGTAGGGGCAAAGACAGTTGGAGGGAACTTAGAGGGACAAGTGCAACAAGGGACTGGAGGGAATTGTCAGCTGTACAGAGGAGGGTAGAGCAAGAGCATGTAATTCAAAGGGGATGTGACCATTTGCTTTCCCTTCCCCCTCATACCAAGGTGTCTGCCTAGAGATTCAGTCTCAGCATTCTTCCTATGAAATCCTTTTGTGATGATGTCATTACCTTTCCCATACTGCTCAGCTTCACTCCTCCATATTTCCCAGCTCCCCTGCTCTGCCTGATGAGGTCTCCTCCATAGCCCTGGAAGTAATAGCAGCAATGCACATGTAGGTGTCTGAAACCTCTTGATGGCTTAAATGGCTTAAATATGTTTCCATATAGCAACATTTGAGGTATTCTTTGTGTTGGGGTTTTTTTGCTTTTGTTTTTGGGGTGTTTTTTTTCTTTTTTGGTAATGTTAGAAGAATGTAAATGTTGACAAGTCATGCTTTGGGAAATGCAAGAAGTCAGGTTGCCTGGGCAACCCTTGCTTGGCCTTCTGGCATCAAGGCATGATGATACAGCCTTTAATAACATGATTACGACCTATTTTTTCTACAGGGCATAGGATGGAAGAATCAGTGCATAGGATGGACGATGCTGTGGGAATGAAGCTGTTGTCTGTTCCTCATTTGTTGCAGAATTTGGAAGGTGTGTAGTGAATGAGGCAGAGGGTTGCAGAAGGAGAACAGTCTTGGGCAAATGAAGGTGAATGGGTCTTGAAGAGATGTATTTATTCCCTATGTCTGCTAGGAGCATCCTTGTACAATGATGGAAATTTCCCTGAAATGAGGCTCCTCCTCTATTGTTGCAAATCATAATTTCTTTTCTAGCAAGCAATTCTGCATCTTGATTTTTAAAAAATGGAGCATTTATACGGGCACTTACAAGGGATATTGCTGCATGTTTTTTCTCATTCTGGATGCAGTTTTCCTGTATTTTGTGTCCCTGCCTGTGAAACAAGAATGATCTTTGTCCCCCACAAGAAGGTGGTGGTATTGGTTTCACTGGTATTTATGAGAGATGGGAATATTCTGACAGCACTGTATGAACATCGCTGAGAAATCCTATGATTTGTATTCACTGGGATGTTTGGATAGTAGGGCTGAGTAGCACGTGTAGAATGGAAAAGGTAATGACATCATTAATAGCTGCCTCTTTGCTGACTGCAGTGTGCATTCTGGAGGAAATATTAATGTGTGATCATCTAATTAAATGCTGTATCATAATGCATATGAGCAATTGAAGATTGAAATGGCAACCTTATGGCTGGCTTTTCCTATCTTTTTTTTTGAATGTAATTAGAAACACGGGATTGAAACAAATTATTGCAATCAGTCCTTTGCTATTATAGTCATGGAGTTATGCAGTTACTCTCATTAAAAAAGCTTCATTTTAAATGCTGTTAGTATTTATGGCCTGTGCTTTTGTCGGAAGGCCATTCCAGACTCCAAATTGCTCTCATACTTGGATGCATTTTAGCATTCAGTTGAAATACACTATAGCTGTCCAAGTTCTTTGTCTTCTTTCCCTTTTCATTTTGCTCCTGTCTGTAACTATCTTAAATCTTTTTCTGTTTTCCCATGCTACGTAAGGAGACAGCAGCTCCATTCCTTTGCTGAGCTGAAGCTCTCCTCTCCTTTTACAAATTGGCTTGCCAAAGCTTTAGTCTCCCAAAAATTGATGACCAGGATTGTAAAAGAGCACCAGTATTTCACTGTCTGAATTGCAAATGACTTACGGACAAAATAGACTGGTCACCTATTTTCAAGTGCTGTATAAACAAGTCCAACACAGCATTAGCTAAAAGCTTATCTTCCAGCATAGGCATTTACTATTAGTCCCTGAATGTCTTACCTTGTATTTTACATTTTTGCTTGCTTTTGCCACACCTGTTCCCTCTGATGTCCCATTTCTGTGCTGTACTGCTGGCGGTGCCTCACTTTGTCACCTGTAGATTTCATTGGCATATTCCTAAGGTGTTTGGACCCAACTTCCTAGTGACATTATTTAACAAGATTTATGGGGTTTGGGGTTTTTTGAGAATAAGACAAGTCACCCTGCCACTAACCACTTGTGATTTCAATTTTTCTACCCCTTACTGTGGTCCATCCATCAGTCATCTCCTTTACCCACCTCATAGTTCCTCTGTGTGACTTAGTAGCCTTCTGTATTCTTTTACTATTAAGCTTCTCAAAAACCCAATATATCAGGCTGCTACTCCTCCTCCATGATTAAAAAGAAATAAATTAATGAGCACGAAGGGGGAGTTCATGGAGACAGAAGTCCTAGAAGGTATAAACATCCCTGTGTACCAGGAACTCTGTACCACTGGGAGTCAATTGCTTCAGTTCTGCACTTTGGACTGCTCTGCCTCCTGCAGCAGACCTGTCATATTCCAGTGATTGATTTGGGCCCCTGTGCTGGGCTTCTATAGTTCTTTTCACGTTAAAAGAGCTACTGGCAGTATCATTTAGCAGCCAGAAAAATCCAGCAGAAGTCTATCACCACAGGGCACTTGTCATTTTGGACATCCTTTTTCAGCAGCTTCATTTGAGCTTTGTCTATTTTGTCTTTGCCAAGTAATGCAGAGATGGGTGGCTTCATCTGAAAGCTTTAGAGATACTTTCTGGTTTTGAAAGCCTTCTCCTGAAATGGAGAGGATCCCATGAGAATTCAGCAGCTTCATGAGCTGGAAGCCAGTAGTGTTTCCCTCCCCATGAGACTGTCAAATTCTTCCAATGAATAGTTCTAATTTCCACTGAGATGTAAAGCTTGTTGACAGCTTTCTTATGGAGTCTCTGAATAGGAAGCCTAGAGTGTAGGAGTATGGGAAAACACATAAAGGGCCTCTGAGTAAATGAATAAAAATATCCTTTAAATTTTTTTTTTCTACACTTGCCCTACTGGTAAATCAGTCAGAACTGAAAAAAATTAACGCAAGTTCCATCTGAGCTGATGACTTCAGCGCAAAATCAAAGAACAAATTGGGGGTAGAGAGAGTTTTCCTGGCATTATCCCAGTAAACGGCAGAGTAATAATTTGCTTCCATGGGGTTTTAATAGGCATTGGCTTGACTTCACTTTTAAGCTCCTAGTGTTGACCTGTGAAGCCTAAGAGCTGTCACTCTCCTTGTCACAGTCAGACAGAGCAGGCTTTTGTGCAAGCAGGCTACCTCCAAAGACAACAGGTTGCTAAAACAAGAGACAGTTCTGTTATTTCCTTTGCAAGTCATGCAGCTTATTTGTTGCTAGGTAGGTGAGTAGTATCTTGATTTTTGCAATGATGGATTTTGCAATAGGGTTGGGATTCTTTTTGTGAAAATTTGACTACTGTATATATACATTTTTTTAAAGGATAGAGAAAGTAATCAGAAAAACAGACTCAGGGAGAGTAATTCATCTGAAGTAGAGTTTTAATGTGTCATAGATGGGTGGAAGAGTAAGTAGTTGGGAGAGCCAGATTTTAGTAAAAGGTTAGGTGCTTTTTGTGTTCTTTGGGATAAGGCCAGATTCTTTTTTTAAAAAATTAATTCTCTTTTCCTCCCTCCCTCTCTCTCTTCCTTCCTCTCTCTCTCTTCCTGCCTCCCTCTCTCTTTCTCCCTCCCTTTCTCTTTTCCTTCCTCCCTCTTTTCCTGCCTCCTTCTCTCTTTTCCTGCCTCCCTCTCTTTTTTCC